>CM061142.1:799759109-799789109 GCA_030789695.1 Scilla litardierei | reverse complement strand
ACAATTTTTAAACACATTATTTAGATAAGTTTATCACTTTATCTTGTACATTATCCTACTGGTCATAAGCATACACAGTCATAAGTATAGCGCCATGAAATTATACAAAAATACAAGTATATCCCCCAACAAAGTACAAGTATAGAGTTACCCTTGTTTGACATGTGTAGTCGTGTACAATAAGTATTGAAAAGTGTCTTGATGCATGTTTTAGAAGTGTTCTGTTCGGTACGGATGTTGGCTTGTCTGGCAGGTGTATGGTTTCATGATTGAAATACTCATGCTACATAGGGTTCATAGCAGGAGACATGGGAAAAAAGGCACTGTCATATACCCTTTTCCTTCCTATTTTGAGGTTTGATTTAAATCGGATTATTAGGTTTTAAATGTGTTCTACAATAGTAAAGATTTTTTAAATTATTAATTGTAGGGTCACTTGTAAATACATCATGAGTCTTTTTTTTGAGTATCTTCTAAACCTTTCTAGTAGTTGAAACTTGAAAGTGTTGCAGACTGTAAATTAAAGGAACTTGAAGACAACCATATAACCGTATTTAATGTGCAAGCAAAGGCATATGATTAACAAACTAAAGCTGCACTGTAGATTATTGGTCCCGCAGAATATGTGGATAACAAAATCCAATGCATGAAGCTAAGCTTGAAAAATTTGGATCTTAGGCTGTTTCTGATGGTCATAGACTTTGTCAAGAATACCATGTACTTTAGATTATTCAAGGGATATATCTGGTGCACTAGTTTTTCATGGTGTGATAAGGGAGAAATTATTACATTCACACAAATCTGGCCTTCTAATGGAGTTTACTTCGATTAATGGCAGAGGGGTTTACTACAGAAATAATGACTGTTACAACTCCGGTTTATCCCCACTGTCTGGGGCCTTTTTTGTCGTTAGGTCTTTGTGTTTCCTACTCAATATTTAACAAAATGGCAGATATTTTTCATCTCTTACCCCATTTTACAACTTATTTCATGTTATCTTATGGTTTAATTGCATATTAGGCGAGTATGAAACTACACCATATGACTTCATATACTAGGAAGCCTTGACGGTTTCTTCTAAATCATCCCATGACATTGCCTTTCCAATTGTCTCGTGGCGTTCATCTATTGGGTTACTGATTGATAATTAGGCATGCATTAGGTACATGCATGACTCAAATTCATTTTACTTTGAGGTTGCCACTCATCTTCATCTCTTATGGTGGGCAGATGGTCATTTCCCCGCTTTTTCTTTCTTGCTTTATTTTTTATATTGTTCTTTTTGGTGTCTGTGTGCATGTCATAGCGCGTGTGCCCCCCGTGTTTAATGACAATCTTCTAGTAACTTAATTATTCAGTGGCATCCCATTATGCCCAATACTTCCAAAAATGACATTGTACCACTCAAGACATCCCAGACATGGGTACAAACATGATTTTTTATTTGATACATTTGGTTTCTATATGGTGTTTATCATGTTTAAAGAAATACTTGGATACGGTTCAGATTTTCTGGATTCGTGTTGGGTACTCAGGGTAGGTAATATTATGTTTTCAGGTTGGGTATTAATATTAATATGATATTTAAATGTGTAACCTGCTAAGCTATAATAACTAATAAGTTGCTTATCTGCAATTTCTTCTTAGTCCGATTCACAAGTCATCTGTCACAAGTTGACTTTTCTATTTATTCCCAACTTCCTCATTCTTGATCTTGATCCTGTCATAGTTTTTTGGCTGCGGCATGAGGCAGCAAAGACGTAGACACACAGGATTTGTGGGATAAATTGGTGACAAGGACTGCAACACGTGTTAGTGTATCTGTTACCTACTTATCAAACTTGCACTTCTTTTAATCTGTTTTAAAAACCAAAGGATACACAGTTTGTACAAATTGACTGCATAAAATTTGCTTTATATTGCCAAGGGTACAGAAAAGAGCATATGCAAAACACTTGCTGCAGCATAGGCAATGTATGTATATCATACACACACTATTGATGCCTGGTTCTAACCTGTTAACTTACTATTGGGATTGTTTGTGTCCTTTTAATGCATAGTTCTTAACATACATTTACTTATTAGATGTTCATTTTTGGTGCCATTATGCTTTACTGACTAATGGTATGAGGCTTGGTTCTTCATCTTCGGCTTTAGAAAGGCTAAAAGTATGTTAAAGCTTGATTCCCATGTTCTTGTTTATGTACCTATGTTTTTTTCTTCTTGATTACTTATTTTTTTATTAATGTAAGCGCACATATGTTCCTTGCAGCCTTTAATGGTTCTGTTCTCGCATTTCTCACATGCTTTTGTTAATATATTTGGATTACTATGCTCTGCATATGGTGGCATAACGCATAACATATGCAGTTTGTGCCCAAATGCATACAATATTTACGTATGTGATGCATCTGTAATATTGTTTAATTAAATGTATTATATCTGTTTGTGAAGAGTAAATGTAAAACAAGGCAGCAGAGAAGTATGAATATGAACGTGACACCCAATTGACACTGTCCAGCATTCTAAATAGCGGATATCGGACTCGTTTTAGCTTGAAAAGTAGGACATCGAATGGCAGATATCGGGATATATTGGGGATGTCATATGGGATGATAAAAACACATGCCATGTACATAACTAACTATATATAAATCATGTCAACTTACATAAAGCATGCATATTGTATATTTGTTTTTGTACCTTGCATTACATTACAAATTAAGCAATACAGAGAATTTGTAAATATCAATGCATCCAATCATAGCAAGTTAACAATTAAGCAAATTACGAAGCATTAAGCAACCAAGAACCAAATGATAGTACTTCAACATGAAAATAGCCCCCCCCCCCCCAAAAAAAAAAAAAAGAAAACAAAACAAAAACAAAAACAAAAGACAAAAAAACAAAAAAACAAAAAAAAAAACCACCTATTGGGTATTAAGTTTCTACATATATTTTACTTGATTACTTCCTGCATATCTTATCCAATTTCTATCCAATTTCTAAATTGGATAATGCTCGAACATATGAATTAAATCCATTAACAAATTCAATAATGAGCACATACAATCCATAACTACTAGTATCTATTATATAAATGAGGGATTCTTTTAAATAAGTTTGTTGATTAGGGCAAAAGGGTTGATAGAAAGATAATTGTGATTAAATCTTGAAAAATCAAAAGATGTGAATCATTTTTGAAAAAATTTGGAAGGAAAAACTTGGACGACTGTTGTTTTGGGGCAGAGTTCTTGGGAATCGCGCCATAATGAGATATTGAAGCTAAAATTTTCATTGCTTTTGGGGGAAAAACCTAGATGAATGATTTTTAGAATTTGGAAGAAAACGAAATTGTTTTGGGTAAAAAGATTTAGGCGATCTAAGATTTTGAGGGGGGAGTGGTGAATATTTTAAATGAACCGTGCCCTGCGAGTATGGGTCACGACTAGTTCTTTGATAAACAAGCACGACCAAGTAGCTAGCAGCAAGAGAAGAGAGGGAGGGGAGGGAGAATTCAGGAGATCTCATACAAATACGAAAACAACAATCCAAAAAAACCGTGACGAAACCACCCTACCTGGCTTGAAATGTCCACAAAAGTCCAGCATTAGAAATTAGTACTTTCTTAATAACTCCCATTACACCATTCCAAAGCTAATCTAAATAGCACCCACAGCCACAACAAAATCAAACCTAAATTTTGGTAGTGTACTAAATTTAACATGGACCAACATATGAAGAAAACCCCCCTCAAATAGTCTAAATAGCACCCACAGCTACATCAAAATCAAACCTAAATTAAACGGGAAATAGTTGCTGAAGATTGAAATTTTGGTTGTATACTAAATTTAACATCTCCAATGAGGTCCAACTTAGGAAGAAAACCCCCTCAAATAGGAAGTGATAACACGAATAATATGAAAAATCATGCCAAGCTTTACCTGTGAGTACAACCATTATTAACAAATATCCATTTGAACCCAAACAAAAACAAATTAGGGAATAACCCAAATTCAAAAAAAAATCATTTTTTGGATACAACTTCAAAATCCCATAACTATGGATCTGAGAGAAGACAAATGAAATGTTATTTATTTGTTTTAAAGGATAATTAGAACTAATAAAGAAATTAAAATATTTGAGAGAAGATAAATTACCGGAACTGTGTTGCTGGGAGCCCCACCTTGTCGCAACACGTCACATGCTGCCTTGCTGTTCTGTTCATAGTGAGGGGCGAAAGCCCTAATTTCATATTCTATCCCTCTTGTAACTTCATTGGGGTGCCAATCTGACCCCTAACCCATCCGTGGTAGTAAATAAAACAACAAAATTGGCCAATATTTGCAAGTGAAACATCAGTGGAACACATTATTTCGGCGCTACAACCCTCAAAATGCAGTTTTCTTTGAAAGCCAACTCTTGTAGTGGCTAGGGGGAATCCTGTCTATTTTAGCTGATATTGCTGATATAAGGGGATATGTAGAACACTATGTGAGAAGTAGGAATTTAGGACACAACGATATCATAATGGATGTTACACGGATGTATATGATGCGATCGAGTTGCATCATTATATCTTCACATCTTTGCACAAAAAGATAGTAGATAAATGTATGTATATGAAAATTGCAGTGATGCAGATGTTGATATGCTTGTGTTATTACAATTAGGTAGGCATATTATATTTGCATATGTTAAAAAGGTGCACATCAATTTTTTTAAAATTAGAAATTTTTGAAAAAGAAAATTAATTTCTCCATTTACTGGATTGATATATAGATAAAGATACAAAATTGATAGGTTTATAAGAGTCCAAAACCCCAAATATCGAATTCATAAATATTTCATAATTAAATCTTAATACTCTCACCTAAGCTAAAACATATATGTTAATCATGCACAGCTTGTCACTTAAAGAAAAACACACATTGAAGCAAAAGGTTTGGTGAAGATATTTGTCAGCTGTTTTGAAATACGAGTCTTCTTATGGAACACCAGATTTTTGACTATATAGAGATTATTATAATTCGTAAGAATAAGATTGTCATCCTAAAGCTACAACATTTTGATTTTTATGATTTTTATAGAGATTATAATTCATAAGAATAAGATTCTCAACATATTTAATCATATTTCGCGTATTGAGTCATGACTTTATATTCGTTTCAGCATTAGAACGAGCTACAACATTTTGATTTTTTTGCTTCACCAAATAATAAAATTACCTTCAACATAAGCGTAATATCCAGAAGTTGATCTTTTGTTTATATTATCATGCATAACTATAATCAGATAAAAATTCTATCTTTAGGTACTCTTTCTTTTGATATAGAAAACCTATCTCAGGAGAACTTATGGCATACATCAGAACCCATAAAGCCTATCTATAATGAACTCGTTGTTTATATATGAACTGATTGGCCATATCAACTATAAAAGTGATATCTGGTCGGGTAATCACAAATAAGGTTTTCAATCAGACTCTTATATTGAGATATATCATCAACCAACTTCACATGTTAACATCATTTATCAGAGTACTTATATGCTTACAACTAAGCAGGTTTCTTTAATAAGTTTAGTGCATATTTTTGTTGGGAAAAGCTAATCCACGCTTACTATGAGCAGTCTCAATTCTTAAAAAATATCTAGGCATTCCATGTCTTTAGTGACAAAGTACTATCTTATATGCTATTTTGTCTTTTTAATTTGCTCATTACTAGTCATAAAGATGCGAACAATGTACACAACTAGAATCACTGATTCAAACGAGCTTTAACGAATGAAAGATAGAATGATCAGAATTACGCATGTGAAAGTTAAAAGCCATAATAATGTTAAAATTATCAACTCATGCCCGAGGACTTTGTTTAAGATCATAAATTGCTATCTTAAGCCTACATGTCATATTCTCTCTGTAAGCAACATACATATAAGGTGGCTTTATACATATTTCTTTTTTTAGAATGTATTTTTCACATGAACTGAAACACGAACCACTGGTAATTAACTGCCAGAAAGGATAACCCTAATAGAGTTGAGTCGAGCAACACGAAAAGTTTGTAGTTGGTTGACTTCATAAATCTCCGTTTGCAACCAAATGAACTCTAACTTGTCCGCAGTAATATTCGGCTTATACTTTACAGTATGCAACCAAATGAACTCTAACTTGTCCGCAGTAATATTCGGCTTATACTTTACAGTATGCAACCAAATGAACTTTAACTTGTCCGCAGTAAAGAATATCAAAATCTGATGAAGGAGAGTCTGGTGAAGTAATATAGTGGAGAAGTAATATATCGATCTAGATATGTAGTTATAGATGATGGATTAGTGAAGGAAACAATAGTGTGGCACATTTTTTACATCTTGTATACACACCTATAAAGGTTTGGATGCAATAGACACTGCTGTAATTTTGGTACAAGACACTGATTGCAGAATAGACGAAGAGGAAGACGGGACCCTGAATTTGTCAAAAGATGGCACATGCTCAAAGAATGTGATATCAGTAGATACATAATAGCTACGGTGTATAAGATCATAATAGTGATAGCTTTTTTGTATGTTAAAGTATACAACAAAAACACTTTTGATGGACTTATCATATAACTGGTCAAGTCCAGGCTGCAGGTACGACCAAAAATATGAGACAGATTGAAAACATGTTTATCATGAAACAAACACGATATAAAGGAATAATGCGACAATGATATTCTATTAATTAAATGATAGGTGCTCAACATTATCAAATAAAATATACATAGGAACATTTATTTCAATTAGAAGTGTCCTAGCTACATCACTGTAGTAAAGTATCAAAAGAAAGTGCAGCCAAACCAGGAGGTAACACTATCATCCAGGTAGCAGACTCCACTTTCATGATTTGAACCAATTCTCATCTTAGTTTGAAGACCGTAACAGTTTTTTTGTTTTGTAAGCTGACTAATCGTTACAAGATTAACAAGAAATTTGATAACATATAAGACGTAAGAATAATGTAGTAGTATGAACTATTCCATAACCAGAAACAGGTGATGATCAACTATACTATTATGAAGTATGGAAGTAGAAAACAATACGAAACAAAATGTGTTTTAGTACTTGTAATATGGGATGATGTTTCAGAATCAAATACCCAACACGTATCAAATGAAACAATGAAAACATTAGTACCTGAAGCAGGAGAATGTGTAGCGAAATTGGGCACCTATCATTGAGATGATTGAAGCTGGTAGAGTCGACGCCGGTAGAGTCATGAATACTTAGCTTAAGAAATTTGTGCGATCGGGATAGAAGTATAGATAGAATCTGTAGAAGATGAGCCAATGAAAGATACTTTTACAATTGCTATATGTGCCCAATCATGTCTCACAAACTTGATCCAACATTTTTCAGACGCATGATTGCTCCGCTTATAGTGAGTACACTGCAATGTTCTGTTATCAAATGCAGGCTTTTGATCACCTAAGCCTCCACACCTACCTCCAAACTTGCATCCTCATCCTTAGCTACGACCACAACCATGAGCAAGAATAATAAATCATTGGTATTAGGATTTATAATTATAGACCTTTTAGAGACAGTAACACGTTGAATATGTGACGAAGTAGCATGTATAGATATAACAAAATCACAATCACGCATGTAACCATGAATCTAGGTAGCCAAAGAGTTCAATCCAGACAGAAACTTTACCGCGTCAAGCTTCTCATGATATCTTTGAAGCCTCTTCAGATCAAAAACAGTGGCTAATACAAATTGATCTCATTCAAAACACATTTCAGCTCCGAGTAGTAATCAGACAAAGCCCTGACATCTTGATTTAGTGTAAATAATCTCTTATACACACCTGCAACTCAAGAGATATCTTGGTTACAAAAGCACATCTCCTTTTGTGTGTCTCATTTCTCCTTTGTAATTTTCAGAAACTTGACGATTGGCGTACATTCACCTCCATGCTGTTTAAGATTTCATGTTATGATGTAACAGTCATTATCTAGTCATCATAGTCATTAGATTTGGGATCTGCTAGATTATTGGTAAAATGCTTCTTCTTTTGTGAGACAACAAAGAGATCAAAAAATTGTGCTCATAAGAGATAATTCGTTCCATTGAATTTCATTGTAGTAAGAGTCTTCGAAATCGTAGGAACAGTAACGGCCAACGAGGACTTATTGACATCACCAGATGAAACCATAGCAGACATATATCAAACCAGAACAGCGAGATAGATAAGTTAAATAGCAATAAGATAGCTAGTAGCTAGATTACTCATACAATCAGAATAGTTAGACAACTAGAGAGCCAAACAGATAGTATGTGCCAAATAAATCACACATCTAGATTAATCATCCTACAAAGAAAAAGAAAAGACACACTTTAAAAGGACTTGATCAGATCTGAGTCTTAGCAACCATCAGATTTGATTAGAAGAAGGGTGCGAGAGAGGTCATGTGAGGGCGATAAGGGGGCATGGACAACGACATATTGGATTAGGTGGTGACGTGATGATGACAGAATGGAAGATGATGAAGAGGGAGTGGTACAGTGATCAATGACGTGGAGAAGGCCAGATGTCGATGACAGACAACAACAAGATCTGACAACAATAAGTTCTAACAACGAATTCTAACAATGAGCTCTTGCAGATGACAAGATCTTAGTGGTGGCTTCAGGTAAAGAGTACCATTTGGATCGCCATCTTTTGCTGTTGATGAAGTGGGGTTGGTTTTTGGTTTTTTTTGTTTCGGTTTTTTGTTTTTTTTTTTGTTTTTTTGTTTTTGTTTTTATGTTTTTTATGTTTTTGTTTTTGTTTTTTTTTTTTGGGGGGGGGGGGGGGAGAAGAAGTTGGGATTAGTGTTTAGATGGTGATTAGTGGCGCGGATTAGGGTATGGCTCCAATACTATATTAGAATTAAAGATTTTGAAAAAATAGAGTTTATTTCTCCACTCCACTATATTGATATATATAGGAAAAGATACAGAACAGGTATGTGACAAGAGTCCAAATACCCAATTCATAATTATTATATAATTAAATCTTAACCAATCTATCATACAGATTTATGAATTTGCATAGGGGATACACATTGTTTCTTTATCTTTTTGTTTATGTATATTTATTTATATATTTCCTTCATTGTCTTTCATATTTTTTAAATCCTGCTTATATAGAATTATATACTAAATTTCTTATAAGTTTATGCAAATCACTGTCGATGGTTGTCTGGTTGTCCTGTCTCGCAAAATTATAGTGTTAAACTTTTATAGTGTTAAACTTAGACAAAAGTAAGTATATTAGTCAATATATATATTTGATGTGCAATAAGTAGAAACATGTGTCTAGGAAGTGTACGACATGTGTCCTATTAGAACTTGAGTAGTGTCAAGAAGCATCAGAGGAACAACCAGAATTAAGAAATGCTATTAAATGGAGGACACTGCTCACACTTCTGCCACCTATTCGGGGTGTTCCAAGAAGTGTCGGTGTTTGACATGTGCCAATAATAGTACAGTAACTAGGAATTTGAGACACTTGCAATTTGAAGTCTAAACGTTACACAATTATTGATAAATTTAGAAAGAAATATAGAAATGCAATTTATCAACCGCTTTAAAGGTTGTCTCCCTAGACGAATGAAAAGAAACATATCACAAATAGTTAAATGATTATTAAATGACACTAGTACTTCAAAACAAGTCAGGTTGTTTTCCAATCTAATCTGCTAACTGATCCAAATCGGGTTAAAGCTCCCCTAAAAAATCTAAATGACCTCGCTGTTTCGTGTGGTCTGATGACCTAAGATGGAGGTGGAATGTGTCTTTCTCAATCGCATGTCCAATATAAAACATGAATTCAAAATCTTCATTGTGATTGAATTTCTTTTTTGAATCAGACATCTCTTATAGGAACACAAGTGTTTTGCATTGTAACCGTTCAAGTTATAGGCTTGTAGGAAAAGAATATTCATACAGTGTGTGCTTAAATAATTGATAATAAATTAGAAAGTGTAAGTAGAGAGTTGAGGACACTTTTTTTGGCTATATGTGGGGGTGTGTAAGAATAATGGAAAAAAAGGTGTCACCTTAGTATTTTTTATTAGGTGTGTAGATATGGCGGTTATTGATTAGCCGCTTAAAAAGCAGTTCACATGGGCCGCTTTTGCAGCGACCAATCAATGGTCACATCACAACACCTGATGAAAAGTGATCAGGTACCACCTCAGTACCTCACTCATTAATCTCCCCACTCACATATGAGAATAGTAGGAAACATGACACATGTGCCTAAGCCACATACACACCTCAGAAAGGCCAACATCCCCTGTTTTCTCAGACGATTGGAGAAGATTGGAACTGATCATTGTGATCTTTCCTCGATAATCTCAAAACACCAAATATTAGATGAAACCAAATGGGGTTGGGTTTGCTTGTTCATCCTTCCATCACACATATTACAGTTTCACAGGAATATAACTTGGTACGGCGGGCGGGTGAATAAACGAGCAAAATCCATTGGATTAACCTAATATTTGATGTTTTGGTGTTTTAAAATACAAAGAACAAAACAAGTTTCGATCATCCGAAAAAATAAGGGAGGATTTGACGGTAACAAAGGATTAACCACGTCATATGTTCCCATTACACACACACAAGAAATAACCCGTGCACATAGTGCATGGTGACTCAAGACAAAACACACATGATGCGGTGAACATGAGTAACCGATGAAAGAGTGAGAATAGTTGGTGTGTGTGGGGCACCATCGGGGGTAAAAAGGGTTAAATCGTAAAAAACTTTGGGAGGACATCACTTAAATCCCAACTCAAACCACATGGGGTAAAAGGGGTAAAAGCAGGCGTTAAAGTGCCAAAAACACAGGGGCCAAAGTAAAAAGAACGATGGCAAACCCATAAATATGTGGAACATGGAGTTGCATTTGTGTTTTATTAAAAAAGCAATAGCAAACCTGCAAATAATGTGAATGAGTGGGGCTTTTGTTTGGGTTCTCAACAACTAAATCCTAAACCTCAAATCCAAGCCCTCACCCTCCACCAAGTGGGCCTACCATGCCAAGGTGGCACAACTAAGGTCACACCTTTGTCCTAGTAGGACAAAGGTGAGGCCCATTTTTTGTCCCATGGGGACATGGCCGTGGGGAATTGTTGTCCTATGTAATAAGGGTATATGAGATTAATGAAAAAGTGCCACCTAATAAAAAATGATCAGATGTGTCGACGCGATATGGTCTCATGGACCGACGAAAAATTAAAAGCAAGTACAGTCCATGTGATATATATATGTATGGATTAAAAGCTTAAAAATTTTGAAAAAAAATATTTAAAAAAGTTTTCGCTCGGGGTCGGCGTGAACTGTTTGCAAATATATAATTTTTTTATATTTTGGGTAGAGTATCACAAATGGCCGAACATCCTTTGTATTAGAGGTTTTATTATCTAATTTAACTAGAAATAACATGTGCACGGCGCAAAAAAACCACACACGAACAGGATGATGTGCATGTGCGCAATTGAAAAAGAGTGAGAAGTGTGAGTGTATGTGTCGGTATCGTCTGGGATAAAGGGGGGAAACTCTCAATGTCAAGAATGTAAATAAGTGGGGTCAAAGGGAGAAAAATGTCAATGGCAACCTTGTAAATAAGGGGGGCTTAATGGGGAAAGTTTGGAGGGAGTTGATGTGACTTGCCACATACCCAGTCAATGGCAACCATGAACTAACTTCCAACACTATTAGGTTAAATAATTAAACACAGATGTAATCAATTCACATGTATAAATAATAAAATAAACTTTTCATTACGCAGGCGTGTTATTGCATAACATCATAGACATGGAAAGATTAAAATAATTCTAAAACCATTTAAAATTATTTTAGTCATCGAATTTTTTCACATAAAATTTTAGGTTCTATTATAATTTAATTGAATAAATAATTTATATCGCATGCATTTACCATATAATAACAGAAGCATGTAAATTAAAATCTTTTTAAACTAATTCTAAAACATTTTAAGAATTATTTTAACAATTGAATTTTATCACATAAATTTTTGCACTAAATCTAATTTAAATCCATAAGATAATTTAAATCGCATGCATGTTTTCATATAACAACATAGCTATGTAAATTAAAAAAATTAAATTGCAACTTGGACTATTATTAGAGATATCACAATTTTAACATTTTAAAAATCACAATATAATCCTAATAATAGTCGAAGACAATTTAATTAATCCTCACTCAAATATCAGAATAAAAACATGAAAAATAAATCTGTAAACATGCACTGATACCACAATAAGTCTACTACATTAGGAAATCCTAATCTAATTAGAAAAGAGGAAATAATGGAATTAAAAAAATTTTCTAACATAACTCTCATGATCTACAAAAAATATTAATTAATGCTAACAATAAAAACTATATATTTGCACTGATATATTTAGGCGATGTCCATAACCCAAATTTTGATGTGAAATACCGAATACCCCCTCACCAACCAAAGTGATATTAGTTTCATCTTAATGAGAAAACTCACAGTGATCCATGAGCTTAACCACAAATATGAGAAAAATGGATATTAGCTAGCCAAAGAGGAAATCACTCATTGGCCATCATAAAAAACACCAACTCCACTCATCTATTTTTCCTGATGATAGGATCCATTTATTTTGAGCTTCATGTTCTAAACCCCAAATCACAATTTTCAAGTGAACATGATGTGGTTTGCTTGTTTATCCACTCGTCTCAAATTCAACGATTTCACAATATCATAAATGTTTCGTAACGACTAGATGAACGAGAAGAACTACTCGACTTCACTTGACAATTGGTTGTTTGGGATTTTAAAACATGAAGATCAAAACGAATAGAAGCAATGGGGTTGGTGGCATTTTTGCTGCTAACCAATGAGCTGATACCCATATTACCCGACAAATATATTTATATCGCATATGCTTAATACATCATTATGAATTCTAATAATGTTTACATAATATTGAATAACCATTATAATATAATTATTTATTCGGACTTAGTAGACAAATAATCATCCACTCGCTTCGTATTACCGTAAAAACAAAATAAAATATTGTTATGAATGTGTTATGTAGGCCCGTGTAAAGGCCCATATAGGGCATATCCTAACTAGTAGCAGATTAGAAGTTTATATCCTACATAAATATTGTATTCTACCATTGTATGAACTCTTCCATATTCCCATATAAATAAAGGCACGTGGTCTCTCCCAGAAAGCACTTCACAACATGTTATCAGCACGCTCTTTTCCGAGAAAGGGACCGGACGTTGCGAGAGCCACAGCGGATGACGACGGATTGTTTCGCGCAGACGACCAAACGATATCAAACGTCTGTCTTCATCGATCTTGAGGTATACCTAAACCCATGTATTTAATCGCGATCATGATGTTTATTACGTTATAACACCCAAGATCAAATTACATTAAAAAAATCGGGATATGGCGGAGGCCACCGATCGTCGACCCTAGGGCAGCGACCAACTGGCTGCCATCCCAACCCCCGGGAGGGAGGGCGGCGGCCACCAGTCGCCGACCTTTGGGCGACCGACCAACTGGCTGCCAGCCCAACCCCCGGGAGGGAGGGCGGCGGCCACCAGTCGCCGACCTTTGGGCGACGGTCAAATGGCAGCCAGGCCCATCGAACGGCCGTCAGAAACATATATATATATATATATATAAGATATCGTTTTTCACTTTATCTCTCTTCACTTTTTAGTGAGAGAAGCTCCCCGTTTGCGATTCGAGCGGCATTCGTCGCCGGCCGCCCTTGCGGCCGGCTTGGTGGCCATTCGGAGTTCGATTCGGTGTTCCCCGAAGCCCCGATGTCGTTTGGCGTTCTTCAGGCGATCGGGATCTGAGCTGAAGTACTACGGCGAGACTCAAGATAGGTGCTACGGTGCTGAGATCGACTTTGAGTTCATCTGAAGATTCGATTTCTTCAAATCTTCAATTATCTCCATTGGACGGATCGGGATCTCGCCTGAGATCTCGATCCGGCGGTACGATTTCTCAGCTCAATCTACTTGTGTTTGAGGTGTCTTTGATTTCTGTGCTCGCTAACTCTCGCTCTCGGTGCTTGTTCGCCGATTGGAGTTCTTGATCTGCGGTGAGTGACTCACATCGAAGCGATCTGAAGGTTGCTTATCGGACTTGGGTGGATCCTGCGCATTCATGTTGTAGGATCAAGATCTTATTCTAAGATCTTGATCTGCGGTGAGTCACTCAAGATCCGAGTTATTTCTTGCTTATTCTTCTTACACTTGCTTCCGATAATTGCTGCCTTGCTATGTGCTATGGGAGCTATGGAGATCGATGCATCAGCAAGAGGATGGAGAGAGGTTCCTAAGAGGAATGCTAAACCCCCTGTGCAAGGATCAAAGCATGGCTATGCGGAGAATCCTGATATGAAGGCTGTGAAGAAACTGGACGCCCGTAAGGTGTTTGAAAGAAGAGCTCTGCGGCCAAAGCTCCGATGAAGATCAATGTCAATGCCGAGAAGAGATCCTGGTCGGAAGTCTGCTCTAGTAGCAGGAAATTGTCGAGCTCCCTGAGCATGTCTTACATCGCACCGGAGATTGATGAAGAAGGCGTTGCGATAGCTGTTCTAACAGAGTAGATGCTGGTTGAGGGGGCGGAGCGATGGGAGAACACGGTTGTGGGATACGTTGTTGGTGATATCCCATTCTATGGCCAGATCAAAGCCTGGGCGCTGCAATCATGGAAGACCAAAGGTGAGATTCAAATTTTTTCTAGGGAGAACGGTTTCTTCTTCTTCCGCTTTGAATCCAAGGAGGATAGGGACATGGTTCTATACGGCGGTCCATGGCTGTTCGACGGCCGCCTCGTGGTGTTGCAGGGTGGAGTGATGAGGCGGGCTTTGATCGCGATCTGCTCACGGCAGTTCCTATCTGGGTGCAGCTTCCAAATCTCCCTATCAACCTCTGGACATTAAGCATCCTCAATGCAATAACGAGCGTCATCGGAGTGCCAATCTGCTTGGATCGGGCAACGGCGAGGCTTGAAAGGCTTTCGTACGCAAGGTGTTTGGTCGAAGTCAAGGCCGAAGATCCTCTCCCAAAGTCCATCGCCGTCCAACTGGGAGACAAAGCTTCGATCGAGGTAGGGGTAAAATATGAATGTGTACCTCCTCGATGCTCTTCTTGTATTTGTTTTGGGCACAGTCGTGAGCAATGCCCCGCCGTGATTAAGGGCGTGGGGGAGAATGTTACCCGGGCAAATGTAAGTCTGGAGGTTGATGATGTTGAAGTCACGGAGGAGAATGTTGAAACCGCGGCGAGCATGTTTGTTACTCAGGCTTTTGTCAGTCTGGATGAGGGGACTGTAAGCTCTAAGGAGGGGGGGGGGGGGAATGTTGTCACTCTGGCTGATGGGGGTTCACAGCGGGTGGAAGAGGGAGCGGCTTTCTTGTATCCATGTGGGGATAAGAAAGGCAAGAGCGTGGATGTTAAAGCAGTTGATGTTACTGCACGTGAGGATGCTGATAACCTGGCTGCGTCCAGCGTTGGCACTAATTGTAATAGAAATAGGGGAGAAGCTACCAAGGTCATGAATGATGAAAGCGGAGGCAGTGGGGGCAGCGGAGGCGTGGATTTTGGAGGAGTGGTGCCAGGCCCTGTGTATGGGCAATCAGTGCCTGTGGCAGTTCATATGCAGAATGGCGGGAGCGGGAGTAGGGGAATCACATACACTAATGAGGCGGCGTCTTCTGCGGGGCTCGGACGAGCGGGAGTTGAAGATCGCAACACTGCTTCGGGAAAAGAAGCTGATATGTCTTTGTACCCCAAGGAGAGGGCGAGTAACGGCATGTGTACTGCGGAAAGCTGTAATTCTAATGAAAGGGGGGCGGGGGTCTCGAATACGGCAGGGCTTTTGGCGCTCGCCAAGCCTCAATCGCCCAACTCAACCATACCCCGCGATACCAACGAGACAGCGCTGAGCGATAGCAACCCATTCAACGTTTTGAGTAGGGGGAATTTTCCACGTCTAGGAGCCTCCCTTCTTAATATCTCAAACAATATCACTGATTCTGAGGAAGAGCC
This sequence comes from Scilla litardierei, assembly GCA_030789695.1. NCBI lineage: Eukaryota > Viridiplantae > Streptophyta > Magnoliopsida > Asparagales > Asparagaceae > Scilla > Scilla litardierei. Next base: position 799,772,984 of record CM061142.1, on the reverse strand, counting down.
AGTTGATTTTACCATTATCAATGAAGCTTGGCATCAGGAACATGAAGAGCTGAAACAAAAAAGTAAGGAAAAGAAAAAGACTAAGAGCAACGGGGGAGCTAACTCGGTGAAGGGCACCCGTAAAAGCTCTAGGATTAATAAGGATGTGGTTCATCCCACCCCTATCCAATGACTTTGCTCATATGGAACACTCGGGGGGCTCAATAACGTTGCTAGGCGTAATGAGCTCAGATTCCGAGTCCGTAAGTATGCTCCTGCTATTGTTGGCCTTCTTGAAACCAAAGTTACCAGCAAAAATGATCATAGAATCCTCAAGTGTTTCCCTAAGAATTGGTTGTCCTTGGATAACCGTTCCACTCATCGAAATGGACGCATCGTCATTATGTATAACCCGGATATTTGGAAGTGCACGGTTGATGAGATGGCGCCTCAGCACATCTCCATGAGTTGTATCAATATTGCGGGTTTTACCATGAAGACTACCATTGTCTATGCGTCCAACTCATATCAAGAGCGTAGAATCCTTTGGAAGGACATCACGGTTGCTGCCAACAATTATAAAAATACCACTTGGATAATAGGGGGGATTTCAATTGTGTCAGATACTCCATGGATAAAGTGGGGGGTAGAATTGTTGATGGGCACATGGTTGATGAGTTTAATGATTGCATCAATACCAGTGCTCTATTGGAACTTAAAACTGTTGGCAATACGCTGAGCTGGACTAATCGTAATATTGGTCAAAGACGCATTGCGGCTACCCTTGACCGCTCTTTTTGTAATGGTGCTTGGATGAACACACTTACATCCTCTTTCTGTGAATATAGTACTGGGGGTACTAGCGATCATTCCATGCTCATCATCCATACCCATCAAGTTGGAGGTACTGATCATAAGCCTTTCAAGTTCTTCAATGCCTGGCAACGTAGTCCTGAGTTTTTGAAAGTTCTGAAAGATCAGAATGTTACACACGGTATTGGCCTTGGACATAAGTAATGAGAATGCCTCCATAATAATCACAAAGAGATACGGAGATAAAGGGTCACCCTGCCTCAGCACTCTATTGGATTGAAACATACCATAGGGAGAACCATTAATCATAACAGAGAAAGAAGGAGTAGAGATACATTCACAAACCCAGCTGATAAACTTGTGCCTGAACTCCATCTGATGGAGCATGAAATAAACGAATTCTCTGTTAACACTATCGAAAGCTTTCCGAAGATCTAGTTTGAGGCAGGCACGGGCCCCCATAGGGTTATTAAAATCCCTAATATGCTCATGAGCAAGCAGGGCGCAATCAGCAAGTAACCGGTCCTGGAGAAATGCAGCTTGATTAGGCGATATGAGTTCAATGACAGCTCTTTTCAGCCGATTACATATGATCTTGCTGATAATCTTGTACAGAACATTGCAACAGGATATAGGTCTGTAGTCACCAAGCTCAGAAGCATTAGCACTCTTAGGGATAAGCGTCAAGAAGGTATGATTGATCTGCCGAAATATTTTCCCAGACTGGAAGAAATTAAGAATAGCAGTGGTAACATCCCCCTAATGATGTCCCACGAATTTTGGTAAAAGAAGCCATTGAACCCATCAGGCCCAGGAGCTTTGTCAGCCCCAATCTGAAACACAGCGTTTTTAACTTCCTCAGCTAGAACAGGCCTTTCAACCCAATCAGCAGCCTCCTTAGTCAGTATTCTTTTTGTGGTAAGACTGGGAAAGATTCTCCAGTAATCAGTCTGGTTATACAGGCCAGCATAATACTTAGGGGCCTCAACTTTAAGCATATCAATAGAATTATTATGAGAACCATCAGCAGAAATAAGGTGCCTAAGATTATTGTGGCTTTGTCTAGCCCTCATGGCAGTGTAAAAGAATCGAGAATTACGATCCCCAAGACTCATCCAATCTTGTCTACTCTTCTGCCTAAGCATGGATTCCTCAATGTCAATAGCATCAGCCAGACTGTTAATTAAGGAATGCTCTTTTCTTTGCAACTCAGCACATGAGCCCAGATTCGGGTTATTCTGAATATCAACAAGATCAGCACGAGTTTTAGCAACATCATTAGCGTCCATAAAGCCAGCCCCAAAGCTTTTAAGACCAATCCCTTTACCCATATATACACACACACACACACACACACTAGAAATAACCCGTGCCCATAGTGCATGGTGACCTAAGACAAAACACACACATGATGCGGTGAACATGCGTAACCGATGAAAGAGCGAAAAGCGTTGGTGTGTGGGGGGGCCATCATCGGGGGTAAAAGGGGTTAAATCGCAAAAAACTTTGGGGGACATCGCATAAATCCCAACTCAAATCACATGAGGTACAAAGGGTAAAAACAGGCGTTAAAGTCCCAAAAACGCAGGGGCCAATGTAAAAAAGAACGACGGCAAACCCGTAAATATGTAGAACATGGAGGTGCATTTGGGTTTTATTAAAAAGCAATAGCAAGCCTACAAATAATGGGAACGAGTGGTGCTTTTGTTTGGGTTCTCTACAACTAAATCCTAAACCTCAAATCCATGCCCTCACCCTCCACTAAGTGGGCCCACCATGCCAAGGTGGCACAACTAAGGTCACACCTTTGTCCTAGAAGGATAAAAGTGAGGCCCATTTTTTTGTCCCATGGGGACATGGCTGTGGGGAATTGTTGTCCTATGTAATAAGGGTATATGAGATTAATGAAAAGCAAGTGTCACCTAATAAAAAATGATCAAATGTGTCGACGCGATATGGTCGACGCGATATGATCTCATGGACCGACGAAAAAGTAAAAGCAAGTACAGTCCATGTGATATATATGTATGGATTAAAAGCTTAAAATTTTTCACAAAAAATCTTTAAAAAAGTTTTCGCTCGAGGGTCGGTGTGAACTGTTTGCAAATATATAATTTTTTTGGGGTGAAGTATATCACAGATGGCCGAACATCCTTTGTATTAGAGGTTTTATTATCTAATTTAACTAGAAATAACATGTGCACGGCGCAAAAAAACCACACACGAACAGGATGATGTGCATGTGCGCAATTGAAAAAGAGTGAGAAGTGTGAGTGTATGTGTCGGTATCGTCTGGGATAAAGGGGGGAAAATCTCAATGTCAAGAATGTAAATAAGTGGGGTCAAAGGGAGAAAAATGTCAATGGCAACCTTGTAAATAAGGGGGGCTTAATGGGGAAAGTTTGGAGGGAGTTGATGTGACTTGCCACATAGGACTAAGTCACTTAACCTCCCTCTTTTGCATAATAGATATTCAAATCAAATGCGTCATTGTAGTTGAGCAATTCTTCCGAAAATGACTGAATTCAATTTAAATGAAACGTTTTTTTTTTCAATGCAGACAAACCCAACAGAGTAGAACCTGAGGAAGTGTCATGGCGAAGCACCACCCAGATCTGATCATGTGCCGGAAGCAGCCAGGGATAGCCATTGGGCGGCTGTGCGAGAAATGCGACGGCAAGTGCGTGGTTTGCGACTCGTACGTTCGTCCCTGCACGCTCGTTCGGGTGTGCGATGAGTGCAACTATGGGTCCTTCCAGGGCCGCTGCGTCATATGTGGCGGTGTCGGCATCTCTGATGCTTACTACTGCAAGGAGTGCACGCAGCAGGAGAAAGACCGTGACGGATGCCCCAAGATCGTCAACCTGGGCAGTGCAAAGACTGATCTCTTCTATGAGCGCAAAAAATATGGTTTCAAAAAAAGATGATCTCTGGTTGCGATCTGAATTTCTTTTTAATGTCAACTGATCATCCATTTCTTTATGTACTGACATTTGAATCCCAGGCTGCGTTATTCGTGTTTGGTCGTTGGTGTAAAACTTTAATACAGTTCCTAGTCCTGGCGAGATGCAATAACTGCTTGTACTAATATTCGAAGTTCGTATATGTAGTTCAAACTAAATTGTGCTTCATTTGCAATTTTGTTAGGATTAAGTGTGAATTGAGAATTGAGATCTTACTATCATGAGTTAAAAACATTGACCATTCCTAACAGGCTATTTCACTCCATAAACAGTAAATAAATTCATTGTCAATTACAATGCCTCCTAATTTTCAATTATGGTTTTTTTTACCGTAATCCCTTTATTATCTTTACCGTTCGGCACCAACATTGGTCACATGTGTAAATACTAAATTTATCTCATGATTAAAAAATGTATCACTCAACACTAATGCATATGGCTTGATGGATGCTAAAGCACTGGTATATAAGTATTATACATTTTTAAATTGATGGAATGCTTTCTTGAAATATTTGTAAATATAATATACTGATATAATTGAAAAAAACTAGGTCAGGATGATTACATTTATAGTTAGATTTACACAAATCAACAGGGTCCCGGTTCAAGCATAAATGAGGCCTAAAGCAAAACAAAATATGAGGCCTGTTATGAATAGGACCCATTGGGCCTATTGGATATCCACCCACATGAGTACCCATAATGAATACTATATAAAGGAGGCTAGGGGTTTCCTAGTCTCAAACTTCTCCAAACCTGTTTCTCGTTCACAACACGTTATCAGCACGATCATGCTCGTTGGAAAAGGCGACGACGCGCGAGGAAGGAGATCCATCAACCGCTCAGTCTAAGAAGATCGTAATCTTCTCAACTGGGAGCGAAAAGGGCATCCTTCACCAACCGTCGTTTAGATTCCCTCGTCGAATCTAGAGGTAAATATCAAAACTTTTAGATCTAAACTTGCGTTTTCACGTAGATCTACATGTTTTAAGATCAAAAAGTTTGAAAACGCGGTAAAAATCACATTTTTATTTAGATCCGCATGTCTAAAAACAATAAAAATCAGTTTTTTAGATATCTAAATGCTTGAAAAATCTGTTTTTACCCCCCCAACCTTGATCCATACCCCGCACGCCCGAAGGGCGAAACGGCGGCGCTTTACGAGTGACGCCGCGGCCATCGGCCGCGGCCTGCTGCCGCGGCCACCTACCGCGGCTACAGGCCGCGGCGACCGCGGCCCTCGCTGCAGCGGTCGCGGCCCGCAGCCGCGGCCAGCCATCACGGCGGCGTGCCCCGCGGGCCCCCCTAGGGTTTTTCGGAAACCCTAGCCCTTAACGGGCCAACTTTTCGGGGGATGCCCAATTAACCCTAATGGGTTGTTTTCATGGCCCAAAAGCTTGAAAATTAGCCCATTTACACAAATAATTTTTCCTTTTTTATTTTTGGCCCCAAAAGCCCAAAATAATTAAAGAAATCTTAAAAAGGGTTAAGCGGAAAATAAAACATTAAAAATATGGATCAAAGGTAAAAAGTTTTTCAAAAACAATTTTTAGCACGTCACACACTATTTAGATTATTTAATTAATCTTTACATGCCTGTGACATGATTATCTGCGTGGTTGTATATTTTCTATATATTATCTGCGTGGATGTGCGAATTAGGCTATGTTTTAGGGATCAGCCAGGTTTCCGACACTTTTAATTTCCTGCAATTTTTTCCTTTTTTGAGAGAAATTTGTAAGTGAGGATATAAATGTAAAAAGAAGACCGGCGGACACCAAAAAGGAGCTGAAGGCGTATGCACAAACAAGAAAGGGTCTTCTCTTTGAAGTTCCCTAGTTGTACTTATTCTTTCATGCAACTTTTGATGTAATTCCGGACTGTCTTTTTCTTTTCGGTGTCGGCTGGCTGATCCCCGTAGTCCTAAGTTATTTTTTCATTGCTTATATATTAAATGCGTGGATGTTAACTATTTTCATGCTATGTTAATATTTCAATGAAACTGTTAAAAAGCATGCTAAAATCACTTTGATATAGTTTAATGCCTATAGCTAGACTATATATCTGAGATGAGATTATTTAAATGCCTGCAGCATATAAATAGCATGTGTATACATCATACTTGTTTCAATTCAGTTTAATTGAGCATAATTTTTAGTTTACAAGCTTTATATTATATGTATGATGGGATCATGATAAGACGATATTTATGACAACAAGCCAATCATGATTTCAAAAAGTTTAATATCATATCCACTTTGACAAAATGAACCTGAAGTTCAAAATCAAATCAAAAGTCAGCGCCCTTTTCCCTAATAAAATAAATATCAACAAAAACGATGGCTTATGCGAAAACTATCTATGCGATCTTTTAAAGATATGCACTTTGCGGTATATAGACCTCTCGCACTTATTGTCTATATAATCGAATATTGACACCAGCAGTTGTCATAACACTGCTAAACTCTTTTAGAGTCATCTCATATGTATGATTCTTGAATCTACCCCTTACTTTTAAGTGTACGCCCGAAGTCGTGACTTAATAGACAAGTGAGAAATTATAAATTTCGTAGCCACGTATTTGTTTTCCCCTCTGAGCATGATAAACTATCCACATAAAATTTGAACGACTCAAGTAAATGGCCTGAAGCTATACTCTAGCATTCAAATAGACTTTTAAAGTCTCTTATTAATTAGAAAAGTGGAAGTATAAAATAATTTGCTCAAACCCCTGCTTATGTCTCCTTAGCAAGACTAATTTTCATTGTCCTTTATAAATAAGGAATATTGAAATCAGGGGAAGTTCAGGATCAAACATGACCTGAAATAAAAATAAGGAAAACTTAAAACAGGGGAAGTCTTGAATTAAATGGGAAAGGGAAGATATGATATACCCCGACATGGAGTAAGCAATGGCAAGCCAATATCAGACCAGAAGTTCTGATAAGAGCCATAATGTTTTTGCAAACATGAATGTGTATTAACTTATGCCATATAAAAATACACACATATCTAGTCAAAACGACGAAAGTCTAATTGACCTTATGTATATTTAGCTACTCCTCGAGGACGAATAAACTTTGAAATCAAATTTAATCTGTTGTCATAACATAAGTCTTAATGAGAATGATTATTGTTGTATGTTTTCAAGAGCATACATCACACTATGTCACTTGTTGACTTAACAAAATCATCAGTATTATTCTCTTGTAGTTTTAATACATTTTTATTTTACTGTGAATGATTTGCTATCTTGAATACCCCTATAAATAAAATGAGGATGCCATATACTCTCTGAAACTTATACATTTTCAAAGGATATTCGTTAAAACGAAATCCCTAATGACTCAAGAAATAAATGAAGCCTGAAGCTTTTGTCCCATAATGATCCGCACAATAGTCAATGTGAAGATGTAATCCTTCACAGTTTGAACACAGTTCAACTATTACCGGACAAAATTAACTTGAGCATTTTAATGGACTTTTCAAAAGTCTCACATAAATTCAAAAAGAGGAATTAAGTTGGAACACCAGAAGTGTCCAAAATCGACCAACTTTGGATCGATATCACCCTGGATTGATGATGCAAGACATCATCAACCAGACGAACCCGAAGATTCTTCAAAAAGGGTGAAACTTTCATTGTCCTATTCAAAAGGAAAAAATGATAATGAGATCATCTCCATTCACATGGACATTGACTCTCCCCACTTCCTCAAAAGAATTTAAGATGATATAATATCATCATTAAAGATAATGAAGACCTTTAGGTCTCTTGAGAGTATTTAAGGGATATAAATAGGCTTCGTCCACTCTCTTAATAGGACTGATGATGTACCATTGGTGTACTCATCAATATATCCTCTAAAAATGGTCATTATCCAACCACAATTTTTTTAAAAAATAGTGGTAACTTTGGATAAAAATGGGAAATCATAAATAGTTAGCAATAGTGGTTGCGTACACTCAACTAAACCTTTTTATATGAGCCTGATCAACTCCATATAAACATTTTCTAAGAATGAGTTTAGAGCACATCTTAAAGATGGTACGTTCGCAACGCTGTGTATGTGTTCCTGAAGCAACACTACATAAACCGTCACGATGCCATAAAGAGATCACATTCATCAGGACTAACCAACTTTGATGAATAGATTCCAAAATCTCGTACGAGTAAGGTATTTATACACGTCTTATAGTTTGTGTGTTGATGGTAAAAAGGATCCTGAAGATACTTCAATTCCCTATTTGGGTCAAATCATCTATGAGCCTGAAGCTCAAATTGACCATTTAAAAAGTAAATACATATGATCTGATTATAATCAGACTGACAATTTAAATATTGTCAAAACTTTCACATCCCTGCTACTAAAAATCCAGCTAGGATTGACATACCAAATATAATGGATGCAATCCACCAGTAGCAGAAGTGGATGTCATTAAGAGATGAGAGGACATACCACTAGGCTCCAAAGAGAGGAATCTACTCCTGGAGACCGAAAAAGCAATACCACCACAGGAAAGTGAGCTCAAATCCAGAACCTTATCGTAACTTGGTTGCTAAGGACCCATTCTGGATCTGTCCATATTCTTTACCCGTCCCAGAACCTTCACTTCTTTAACGCGTCGTGAAGGAGACACTTCTGGGAGAAATCAAATGATTATAGTACGTACGAGGTGAGTTTTGGGCAAGAAAGAGCACATTTTGTCGACAAATTCTCTCATATTTCACTTTGCCAGTTAAAATCGATTCCACAACTCTGCTTTGCCTGAAGCAAAGATAGAGATTTGGCCAAACTATAATAATGTGGAATGAGGCAATAATAAGGTGAGCTGGACACACTTATGAAATATGGGGTGTTAGACCTGAAGTCCTGATATCAAAAATGATATCAAATCCTGTGGGATAACTGAGTATTGTAGGAGAATTATAATAAAATCGTCAGCTATAAGCACTCTAATTTGCTATAGCTTTAGAGGTATAAATCGCTCAAACCAGGAAGTAATCAAGTAAGATGAGTTGAACTCACTTACAAGATGAATCTGATGCATCGACTGGTTTATGTCAAGGCGTAACCCAACGAATGGCAGGAAGAGGGAATTTTTGGTTGATGTTGCTATTGGATGTGACAACATTACCGATATAAAATCTCTTCAACTGCATATGTAAATTTTTCTTTACTTTCCTTTCTTTTTGGGACACATATTAAAAATATGATTAAAGGAAAGACAACCTAGACAGAGATCTTTAAAGGACTCATACTAAAAGGTTGTTGTTTGCACATCTTAAAAATAGTATTATTTTTAAGAAAGCAAATAGATTATTTTAATAACTCAAAATATTATCGGATCTCCTGAAGAGAAAATACCAAAATATCTGTTAAAACCTATCTATCAAATATGATATGATACGATATGAAAGTCCTAGCTAGGCATAAATTCTTGGCTTACAGAATACAATCATCCTAAAGATGACATTAATCATCCTGAAGATGAACTATCATACTGAAGATGACATTAATCATCCTGAAGATGAACAATCATCCCGAAGATGAACTATTATCCTGGAAATGAACTATCATCCTGAAGATGATGTTAATTAATCATCCCGAAGATGAAAACTTCATACAATGACGATTGATGAAGAAACATTAAAATCATTCTCCACTAAATACACCTATTTGGTCGTATGGATATACATTAAAAGACCCCTTTCCGTTAGCTGGAAGAGGGGAAGAATATATATGGTCCAGAAGTACCTTAAGTGTCTTTGAGACACACTTTTACCTGGCCAACTGCTTGCGTCTCTTTTGAGCGTTAGCAGTATATGAAGGATGCTGCCAAAACAGAGTTAGGATCGATAAATAAAGTTGAGACTTACGCTTGCGTATGCGGCACGGTAGTCTCTGAACTTTGCCTTCGGATTCGCCACGACGGATCGAGTCTTCTCACGAACGGAGTAAGGCTACTAAATCCACAATCTAAATCTCTACTTTAGATTAAGAACTTGGATAGAGGGAGAGGAAGTATTTCGGCAGAGCTTCGCTAGGATGAAGATGCATGCATGAATACCATGCAAAAGTGTAAGGAAATGGCTAACCATTGGGTCTTATTTATAGCCCCCAAGGTAGTTATTTTAGGATCAATTGTTCCTTTGGAACAATTTAACTAAGGTGTACCATCGTACATGGCATATTATAAGCTTAAGTTGTACCATATGCATGGTACAATATAAGCTTAAGATATTACCCCTTTATTAGCCATATGTCGCATGCACTTATGCACATATAATGCGACTTTCCCATCAATCTAGAGATCCTCTCCGCAAGGGAACATATTCCCTTTGCGCACGACTTCGTGTACGCGACGTTCGAGGTCCGTATTCCCTCGTACATCCCCTACAAGGGTGTACTAACGTCTTCCATATCCAACATCTCCCACTCACACTTGAGGGGATTGTAAGAGAACGTCTTTCTCTTAGTTCTTTCATCTATCATACCGAGAAATAGACCGTGCGACCGTCATGCGCGTAGAGTCTGTTGTTGTGCACTTGTTAGAGATACACAACGACCTCGAAGGTGCAAAGTTGAGTAGTTCAACGCATGCTTTACCCTAGATTATTTCTTCACATTTTCTTGTACTTTATATTCAACAATTGAATCCCATCTGGATTACAATTGGCTGGCCAGCTTTGAATCATTTAAAGTCCAAATGTGAATTTGAAATCAATCTTCCTCTTCTTGCGAACCTTCTGATCTTGACTTGATTCGCTTTTCTAACGTGCCCCACCGAGCCGAATTATCATAGCCCATTAGCAACACGCTAAGATATCGATCATCTCGTCAAATCTAAAGGAACCAATTGGAGTCCTTGAGGGTAAGGGTTAAGACCCGTATGGCCTTTGAGTCTCACATAATAGCAAACAATATTGCTACTAACTCAGTGGTCGAAATGCATACGTGGTATGAACACGTATTACAATATCACTCCTTTCCCAGGGAGAGTATGTCTTAATGATGTTGTACGGATGAAACATCAGACACCACAGTGCCTATCTTTTGAGTCCCCTTACTACTCGTGAAATATTCACGGACTCTCATCCTGCATAAGACAGATAGGATTTAAAAAATCCAATGAGTTCTTTATATCCTTGTGATACAGATCTCAGATCTTTTGTAAGCATCCATATGATGCAGATCTTTCATTCGACTATCTTGTTAAAGTCATGACTCTAAATCATTCGTCTAATGATTTTGACTTTAAACTAGTCTCATCTCTATCTTATCCATCTGATAAGATAAGGCGGTTGCTCATGTGAGAGAGCCAACCTTAATCTGTCCGACATACACACAATTCAGCTGAGATTTCAAAAAAATGTACACAAACATTTCTTAAGAAATTCATATGCAATGTTTGAAAAAAGAACTTATTCTTTTATTAATTGATCTTCCTCAGACATGGGAATATATATTTGTACAACTCAGCTCTTATGCAATCCTTGGGATGATAAGTGTTTATAAAACACATTTCTGGGGATCGCTTTCGTAAGCTGATCCTCTATCATCTCATGCGTAGATATGTACCTTATGTCTACCTTCTTGGTTTTATCATAGTCTTTTGCAAATCTGCAGTTCCTTTAAGATACTGCATTATCCTCTTAACCGCTTTCCAGTGTTCTTGCCCTGGGTTGGATTGGTAACGACTTACCATTCCAACGGCAAAACAGATGTCCGGTCTTGTATGCATCATAGCGTACATAAGACTATCAACTGTACTGGAATATGGAACTTTTTCCATAACTTCCTTTTCCTTTTGGTTCTTTGGACATGATTTCAGATATAAATTATCGCATCTGCTTATAGGAGTATCAATTGGACTTGCAGTCCTACATATTAAACCGTTCTAGAACCTTCTTTATATAAGTCTCTTGTGAAAGAGAAAGAAGTTTCTTTGAACGATTCCTTGAAATCTTAATTCCAAGGATATATGTGGCTTACCCATGTCTTTCATCTCAAAACTGATGAAAGTCAAGCCTTGATATCCATCACAAAGCCCTTGTCATTTCTGGTTATTAAAATGTCATCTACATATAGAGACATAATAACATCCTTGCTTTTAATCCTTTTGATATATACGCAGTTATCTTCATCAAGCATGGAAAATCCATTTGATAAGACAACTTCTTGAAATCGTATATACCATTGCCTCGAGGATTATTTAAGACCATATATGGACTTACGAAGTTTACAAACCTTATGTTCATTTCCTTCTTTTACAAACCCTGTTGGTTGTTCCATATAGATCTCCTCGTCCAATTCTCCACTGAGAAAGGCAGTCTTTACATCCATCTGATGTAATTCGAGGTATAAGCAAGCTACCTTTGCCAGAATCAGGCGAATCGAGGTAAAACGCACAACAGGTGAGAAGGTTTCTTCGTAGTCTATCCCTTCCTGTTGCGTAAAACCTTTCGCGACAAGGCGAGCTTTATATCTATCTATAGAGCCATCAGCCTTATGCTTGATCATGAGAACCCATTTGTTCCCAATTGCTCTATGTCCTCTGGGTAAGTTAACTAAGTCCCAGACTTTGGTTAACTTTCATGGATTTCAATTCCTCCTTCATCGCTTCCATCCATTTGTCTTTTGCAGGGCATGATACGGCCTGTTTGAAAGTAGCAGGCTCGTCATCATCTTGTAGTAAAGTCATAAAGGTTTGCGGAAATTCATCCTCAAATCTTAGAGGAGCCAACCTTGTACGACTATTACGTCGTATTTTGAGATTCTTCAAGTCCTTGTTGACTCGAATTTAGATCAATTCTAATATCACTCCCACTTGGAATGTCGTTAGAATTGCTCCCACTTGGATTATTATTCCCGTATGGAATAGGATAATCGTCATTCGTATAATCCATTGGTGAAGGTTGAAACGTATTTTCGTTTTCACCAAGAATTCTCCCACTCGAATGAGGTAATCCTTCTTGATCATAAATCTCAAAATAGAGATAAGTCCTGACTTATCTCGCCCTGTCTTGGAAACTCGTTTTCCAAGAAAGTGACATCCCTCGACTCAAACTCAATTAGCCCACCATTGTCTTCCTGACTAACAAAAAACATAACCTTTGGAGTTTTCTGCGTATCGTATAAAGATACATTTCCTTCCCCTTGGCCTAAGTTTGCCATACTTATGGGAGGAAATATGTGCGTAGAATGCACAACCCCAAGGTTTCAAAATGTTTAAGTCAGGAGACCTTTGGTTCCACAACTCATAAGGAGTGGAGCTAACTGATTTCGAGGGTACGCGGTTTAAAATGAAAGCAGTCGTCAATAATACATCACCCCAAAAGGTGATTGGCAAGTTAGCTTGCGCCATTATTGAACGGACCATTTCCATAAAAGTCCTATTTCTCCTTTCTGCAACACCGTTTTGTTGAGGAGTATAAGGCATAGGTACCTGATGTACTATGCCTTTTTCATCACAAAGTTCCTTAAAACTTGTTGATTGGTATTCACCGTCCCTATCGGTTCGCAAGACCTTAATCTTGCGATCTAATTGATTCTCCACTGAACTCATATAGTTTTTAAAGCAAGCCAAAGCTTTACTTTTGTGGGATATCAAATAGATATGTCCGAATCGGGTGAAATCATCAATAAAAGTGATGAAATAGGACTTTCCGCGTCCTGTCTAGACATTCATCGGACCACAATGTCCGAATGGATAAGCTGTAATGGAACCTCGGCCCTTGTGCCGGTTCCAAACGGCTTGCGACAAGATTTCCCCTCAAGGCAATGTTCGCAGGTCGACATTTCAACCTTTGAAACATTGGATAGAAGGCCACGTTTGGCAAGTCTATCCATACGCGTTGGTCCAATATGACCAAGCCTTGTGTGCCAACAAATTATATTAGACTCATTAGTCGAAGAATTTGTCACAAGGAAATTTTCATTACATGAGGAACCATACATTGTACTTATTACAATAAATCCTTTGAAATACAAACCCAGTACCAATAAAGGAATTATTACAAAATAGGTCCATATTACAATCATGAAGGAACCAACTATAACCAAGACCCATTAAATTGACCACAGTTTTAATATTCCTTTGAATATATGGAATGAAG
>CM061142.1:799566755-799758609 GCA_030789695.1 Scilla litardierei | reverse complement strand
GCACTTGGATCTAACGTCTTCTTTAGCGCGCTGAGGGGTAGCCTCGGCGGGACGATAACCTTCGGGATCGGTTGAAGGCGGAGTCGCTCGGTGAGAGACACGCGGATCCTCGCGTCGGCTCGGCGAGGGGTAGCCTCGGCGGAGCGACGTCCTTGTTGTGTTGGAGGTGAACGGGCTCGGGGACGAGGGCGTTCGGCTCAGGTTGGAAGGACGCTGAGGGGTAGCCTCGGCGTCGCTGGATCTCCTGGACCTGAATAGACGAGGGAGCTCGTTAGGGGGGTCGGACCTTGGTTCCGACCAATTCCCCTCCGATGCCTAAGTCAGAACGGATCTGTGTAGGAGCTCGGTGGGATCGAGTATGGCTCGCGGAGAGACCGATACCCGAGTCCTCAGGCTGAGCTTTGGAGGAAGAATATTATAGGTGGAAGAAGGTGTAATAGTGATAGTTTACCATACCATCGTTGTAGATCGCAGAGATCCGGCCTCCTTCAAATGACACCCGCCTCCTCCTCATATAGACGAATCCTGCTCATAATGTGCCATGACGTGACATCATGGCCGCCATTCATGGGGTCGTGCAAATGGGGAAGTGTTGACCCCCTCTAATTGCGCCCACTTGATGACGCCATGAAGGTGGAGTCATGGCCATGAGTGATTGCCATAATTGGCGAGCCATGAAGGCTGGAGTAATGGGCATTGCGGTTGCCATAATTGGCGGGCCATAATGGCGGGGGAGTGATGGCCATTAAGCCTGGCCATGAAGTCGAGCCTTGATGACTAGATGGCCATTTAAGTCGGATCATCATTGGCAAGTTATGGCCATGAAGATGGTTGCCATGTCTTACGAGCCATGATAGCTAAAATGATGGCCGTTAAGTTGGGCCATCATTTCATCCACTATGAAAGTGGGTAATCTTTTTGGGCCTTCGTATTGGGGGGAGAAGTGCGGCCCACCCGTAGGATCCTTGGGCCGGGGCCCCAAGGCCGTAGTAGACCCGGCCCGTTCAGGCCCGGTCAAAATAGCCCGATCACCGGCTGATGATAAATTGATTCATATGCTATAGAATTATTTCATATATTTCATGGTTTCAAAGATCTCTTTTTTTGTTTTTCAAAAATGGAAATTAGACATGCTAGGGTCTGCAAAGGACTTGGGTATATTGCTATAAAATTTCAGATACGCTATAGGCTTCTATGCTAGCATTTTGTTAAATGGAAATTTCAACAAGGAAACATATGTAATGGAATTATAATTTGTGTTTCTGATGAATAGATATCAGATTCCCCCAACACCCCACCCACACACACACACACACACACCCAAAAAAACAAAAACAAAAAACACCACAGACATAGACACACACACAGCTGGCCATGCCTCTTCATAATTGAACATACAGTCTTCCCACCAATTTAGTTTAAACTTTAAAGGAAGAGACATTTTGCTTCGCTTTTGCTAAGTTTTGAGTATGTAAATTAATAAATGAAAATTTTTATTTGTTAGGACGGCATATCTACTTTCCAATGGCCAGCCATCAGGTAATGTCTTATGTTCCACCAATGTTCTCAAATAGGCCTTTCCTGCACACTAAAGCTAATCATAAATTAATTATACACTTCAATATCCTAAATTTATGTGCTCCTTAAGTTTACTTATATGTCTTGACTATGTAGTACAGAAGTGCTCCTATCATGAAGCCATATCGTGTCAGACACATGTCACATAAGTTCGACACACTAGTCCTATGTATTTTTAAAATTTGTCATGAGTCAGTGTGTGCAACATAGTGTCTCAAGATTAATCAATGATTACCATTTCAGACTTTAATTGCAGATATGTTTAGTAATAATGGATTTCTTTCAGAAGACAATACAATCGATAAAGTCATAATCCGTCTTTCAAAAAAATCACACATCCATTGCACGTACCATACTGCTATTAATAAATTAAAAAATAGAAATAAACAAACCACAAACTTGAATTTTGAAGCATCAATATCATTTGCTTCTCTAGGTAAGCCAATTTCTTAATAATAATGAGAACGGGAAAAGGGGGAGGGAAAGATTTAATGACCTTGATGTTCTTTGTCACTGTATATGGCATCCAACAAATTACAATAAAGGCACTTGCATAGAAATATTTAAAAGCGCATCACAGTCGTTTGTTTGAGTCACCTTAACTAGTTCTTGTGATCATACCTAAGCGACATGACATATTCAAACAAAACATCTGGACCTAACTTGCTCCCAGCCTCCCACAATATTTTAGTTGTTATTGCATGATGTCCAACATAATTTAAGGTAAGACTTCATTTATCATCCAACTGTCGCAATTCAGGCGATGCTTTTTAATAGGTTGATTGTTCAATATCTTCAACATAAAACATCTCCAACAAACGCAAGCATATTAACACGTTTATTTTACACAAAGAATGTGAGGTGACATAAGGTGCGTGATGCATATGTTAAATTGTTACTATGAAATTGTCCTTTTTATAGCCTCACCACAATTCTATAATAACTGACAGTATCATCTTTTTGTTAAAAATTTCACAAGATTTCTACTAACAAGCCACAACTGTCTTCATTTTGAGTATTTTATTTACTAGCATCAAGTGACAATGAGCATCAATGTCCCAAAATGCTCTTTATACAGAACTACATGTGACATTATTACTAAAAAGCTCCCCTACGAAATTTTTTCTCCCGCCAGCTTGAGCGTACGCAATTCAATAAATATAAATTGTACTAGACGGAAAAGCATTTACAAGGTCACGATAAGTACTAACAAGAAGTACCATTGGTCTATTGCTCCTATGTTACAAATGTGGTAAAGGTGTTGTGTCGCAAAAAAGGAGAAGATACCGCATGTCAACGTAAGAAGTATCCCAAATTTCCACCAACAAAATTTTCCTTTTCCACAACAATTAAATATTACATTCATCTTAAAATCCTTTAAAATTCAAATACAGAAAAGCAATTCAATGGACCTGCTAAGTTCTTAACTTACAAACATACCGAGGTCTTGATACATGTGATATGACCATATCGACAAGCGCATATTCATTAAGTGTTATCAGCTATTCATAGAGAGTTATCAGCTAGACCTAATATGACCAAAATGGTTGATAAAATTGTCTGAAAGAATCTAGATTTGTTTCTTTTTTTCCAAAGAACTTAACAATTGCTAAAAGACTTGATATGATGATTAAGTGTAATCAGGAAAGTTAATGACATCTCAGTATGTAAATATGAAATTTAACATCAAAAGACAATCACTTATCCAACAGATGCATGCATAATATGATGGACTGTTCCCTGTTATACTGTATACAAAATGGACTTCTTAGCATTAATAATTCACGAAAACCAATTACTCTAGTATTCAGAAATATCCAATTTCATCTTAACCAAAAAGGGCAATGACTCCGCCTCGGCCTGGCACCTTACAATCAGCAGTGTTCTCGAGAACTTCAGAACGAAATGATAAAGAAGTGGGCACACAGTCATTATACTCTTCTGATACGTCCTGTAATGACCAAAAAGAGACATTCAATCCTTGTTCAAGATGGCAGTTATCATATCACCGTAGTTTCTACACTACAACAAAACTAGTCATTTACAACTTTCATTGGACAACGTTTCTATTTTGGCAGTTGTAATAAATGTTTAGCACAACTTTTTTTTTCTGAAAGTTGTAAAAAATATTTATTACAACTTTTTTTTCGGTGATAGTTGTAAAAAATGGTTATTACAACGTTTTTTCATTAATAGTTGTAAATGGTAATTTTGATACGACAACGTTTTAGTATCTAAAAGTTGTAAAAAATGTTTATTACAACTTTGTTTGTTGATAGTTGTAAAAAATGGCTATTACAACTTTTTTACGTGGATAGTTGTAAATGTTAATTTTGATACCACAACCTTTTTTTTCCTGAAAGTTGTAAAAAATGTTTATTACAACTTTTTTCGTGGATAGTTGTAAATGTTAATAACGGGCTAACTGAGACATTTTATTCTCTGAATGTTACACTTTTGGCAATCTCCACGCTCACCGTTTCTGCTCTACTCGTCTCCACTGTACACCCCAAGTTCGTGCTCCATGACCTATTCCACAATGATATCTCCATCGCCATCACATGAAAGAGACCAAAGTCGGGCAAGAAGCACTCACGTCACAAGACGGGAAGTTCAAATGGTGTAGACATTGAGGCTTGTCTAATAGCATTTCAGTTTGCTTAAAAGCATGAGAATTGGATTGCTTTATTTTTAATTAAAATCATCTACCGTTCTTTTTTTAAAGCGGTGTTGCAAGCGGTGTATTAAATTAATGACTCTGATTTGTTTGTATCTTTAAATATATTTGAGAAGCTTAAGGGTGGGTTTTCCCTTCGGAGACCAACGAGAACCCTCGAGAGCTGGTTAACTCTGCAACTGCAACATCATATGCAAAGTATGTGAGGCACCACTCGAGAGCAACGAGAACCCTCAGAGTTATCACATGCTATCATATTGGTCACCTCTTTATCACAGTTTTCGCCTCTCACCAAGCTTTCTTTTGCGCGCGCTTCCCTCTGAAAATTTATCACATGCCGTGAATACGCACAATCCGTATGCATTCATATTGTTCGTATTTACAAGCGTACCATTCAAACCTTTCGATTGATATGCCCTATAGCCTGCTGGAGAGATTAAGAGTAGCTAGGGTTTTTCGACGAAACAAACTTTTTCGCCCAAAATTTTTCCCTCCCTCCCCGCAAAAATTTTGCCGCGGCTGTTTCGAAGAAAACCCTCTTCCCCCAAATTTTTTCTCTAGAGTGAACAAAAACCTCTCCCCCCCAAAACCCTCTTCCTGTCACATTGAATAGAGCCGGCGTCAGAGATCGGTCGTCGGCCTGAACCCCTCCGTCGTCGACCTGAAGGCCGTCGTCGCTGACCTAAAGACCGACATGGAAAACCCCTACTTCATCACACAATATCTCCCGATCGAAAGCAGGGATTGAGAAGTGCTGAATCTCCTAATTCTAACCCTAGACTAGAAAGATCTTCAATCTATTGATCTCGACATCGCATCGGTCTTCTATAAATCAAAAAGTAAGGTTTCTTGGCTGATCATGAATTTTTGAACATGTATGTATCTTTAGTTCAAATTCTAACCTCTGACAATCTTTAATTGTACAAATCAAGGGATCGTAGAAGGAGGAGCACCCATCTCCATCAACACTGTAATTTTTCCTACTCCATCATCATCATCTTCTCTAAATACAAGCCTGTTTAGTTTGAAACACCAGTTTATTTTCTCCATATGTGAATTGGAATAAGCCAGAAATTTACCTACTTGTAAATATAAAAATGTTCATTGTAGTTCCCATTATATATCAGCACCTTCTTTCTTTTTGTTAAGGAAGACATACAAGACATCAGTAACAATGACATGGTTTTATGATTGCTTAAGATTGTGCTTTTAAAGGTAGCCATCTCTTTTATTTTGCTTAAATTGGAAACAATGATGCACACAGAAACTTGGTTGAGAGGGTGGTAAAGTGTCCACTTTTTGTAGGATAAAGAATGTATAAGATAACATATATGTCCACTTTTTTAGTGTTTTGAGGGATTAGGTTAGAGTTAGCATTGATTTCATCCCTCAAATCTCGAAACAAATAGAAGTAAATTATACCTGCATGTAAGTGTTGATATAAAAAAAATCCTTCTTTATGTGCATAATCTGTGATTCTAATTTCTTCTGTGTTAGTTTGGAAGTATTAGCTTGCAATTTCTGTGTTGGCTTGGAAATTCTGTTGCGGTTTTGGCATATTCACTTCTGTGCGTAACTGGAATGCTACTGAGATTGCACTTGTACTTATGTGTCAGACTGGATGTGTTATGTGTTGATATTGGACCATTATATGTATTCATTGCCTGTTACCAAATGTCATATGTTAGTTTTGAGAAACTAATTGAAAGTTCGTGGTATTTTTGATAAACATTCTAAAAGTTAGCGATAGTTTATAAAAACTAACTGAACGTATGTGGTAGTTTTCATTAACATTTAGAAGGTTTGTGACAGTTTAGATAAACGTTTTGACATTTCTTGATGGTTTTGATAAACTTTTGCAAAGTATGTAGTTCTTATTATAAACCATTAGAGAATTTTTTTCTTTATTATTGATTTGTTTCTAACTATTTGCTCAACATCATCTACACTGAATTCTAGAAGTTTTTCACATTTGGTACACAATTTTATTTCCCCATTTTTTGTCTCATTTCCAATTGTAAATTCAATTAGTAAATTTCCAATACACATCTCATACATGTTAAAGTTTTGCAGAAATTGACAACTTCTCAAATATATAGTTTTGCTATGATTACATGTCCACTTACCGTTCCCTACAAACAAACCCAATGAAACCTAAAAAAATAAAGTAGATAATAACTAACAAAATAGCGCATTTCATATTTTACATGATCACTCTAGCACTACCTTCAATTTCTTTACCCATAAAAGTAAACTACTTTTTTGGCACTAAATTTCTGATTTATGCTGAAATTTTACTTCACACATGTGGACATTTTTCGTCTGTGATATGTATGTGCAAACTAAAAATCATGTCAGGTGAGTAAATCCTGCTATGCAGGCCTAGTGACTGTAGGTTATGCTTGATGCAGTTGAAGAATTTCCATTCAAATTTTGTCAAATTTTTTATAAGGAAGCAATTGCTTGATGGATGGTGAGGTCACTGTGGTGACAAGCCTGATGTTGTATCTTTTGTTGACTTTTATAGCCATTGCCAAACTAGAAAATCGAACTGTTAATGAATAACTGTAATGATCCTAACACACCCAACCAAAAGCATGGGGCATTATTTTGGAGTGTCAATATTGGAGTTCTGCTATAGTACATGTGTGTGATTAACTGGCTCCCAAGTCAGTCCTGTTGAAGAATTTCTATAGCCATCTCCCTATCAAAACCATGTTCATCTACTGAAATGAAATAATTCCTAGACCCCCTTGGGTCTTCGCTGATCCACATCCTTCCAATTTACTAAACAGACATAGCTAGAAACTTGGCTAGTACCTCTCCAAACGAAGGGTATTATAATCTTATCCATTCTTTGACACACCCAAACGAGTACAGAGCATGACATGATGTATAACAGAATAGCTGATATCAATGCATTTACTAAAACCAGCCTCCCTTCTCTATACAGTGAAGATCCTTTCCACCCTGCAAAACCTCTTATCCCCCTTGTCAAATAGGGGAAGCCAATCATCATGAAGGTATTTGTTAGGTCTTATGGGGATTCCTAATAAGTTATTATGATATTCTCTAGAACGGAAATTAAGCATTAATGTAACCTCTATTTGTCTATTAGTATTTGATTCTAACAAAATATCTATACTCCTTTGAAAATTAATCTTAAGTTCTAGTGCTAGTTCAAAGCAATAAATCAAAAACGCGATTGCTCTCAATTTATCAGTGTTTGATTTACAAAATAATAGACTATCATCTGCATACTGAAGACTCAAGACCTTAATGCCAAATCCACTAACCCAATTCCCTGAATAAGCTATGAAAGTATGCTGCCCATTGCTCTTTGATTGCCGCACGTTATGCACTTCCATCATTTGGCCATCCACTGCTATTTGAACTTACTTTTGTTTTATTTATGTGAAGAATATAAACCATATATGTACAATTGTTTTTTTTGTGTGAAATCCTTTTGCTAGGGCTTGCTATATCTTCTACAGAGAGTATTATGTATAGTTTTCTATTCTAGACATCATTGTGTGGGGTGAATCATGTGTAGCATTGCACTTGCATTCTTATATTAGAAACCTTTTGCACCGATGTATCATTGTAACAGTTAATTTGCATTTGTTATTATCAGATTTCTCCTAATTTCCATAGGTCTTTAGTTGATGTCAATTGGTGTATCAAACAAGAGAGCAGCTCAACCAAATGGGAGATACAAAACTAGATGTCTACATGTCATCTACATCGAGGTGGACGAGATGTCTACAGGGCCCAGAGGTTGGGGTGAGGATTTCAAACATTTACAAAAAAGCATCGCCCAAATAATATCCAAACCATTTTGTGCTTGGATCAACTAATGTCCAAACTGATACGTCTATTTTGCGGAGGCCCAACAGCATGGGCCCAAAGGCGCAGCCTACTACGCGAAGTCATGGGAGGTCCAAGCCCACCAAACGAAGCCCGAAAGAACATGGAGCCAGAAACCCAACTACCGATCAGAAGCCCGTCTGCGAGATCAGGCCCGCCCGACAGAGCCCCCTAGAGGACCCCCGAACGGCGATCCGACCCGACCCCGAAAACGCGCAAGTCACTCGCCCACTCCAGCGATAACCGTTCCCCCAGGCCCGCGACCACTTAATGGCCATTATGGGGAGGTGCTGGCATGGCGCAGGGAGCGGCGATGGGGAGGCGGATTGAGGGGGCACGATCGGGGGCGGACGAGGGACGTGAGTCATGGGCAATCACGACGGGAGGCCTATAAAAGGGCTAGAAGGACGACTAGACAGAGGACGGCATCTCAGGTAACAAAACCTAAGGTACTCCATCAACGACCTAGTTCCCCCATTTCTTCTCCTCCCCCCCGCTCATGCCGGAGGACGTCGTTCCGATCTCCTCTCGAGTCGAACCGTTCCCGCCGAGCCTCCTCTTTCATATCATCATCTGACTTAGGCATCGGAGGGGATTTGGCCGGAACCAAGGTACGGCCCCCCTGACGAGTGTTCTCGTCTGTTCAGGAGGACGTCAGATCCACGGGCCGAGGCTTCCCCTCCGCTCTACGCCGACCACGCATCAGGCAAGACGACCGAGGCTACCCCTCGTCGTCCGACCGACCGAGGCTGAGCGCTTCCATCCAAGCTGAGGCTTCCCCTCCGCTCCGCATCGGCAGCGCATCAAGACTAGGCGCCGAGGCTTCCCCTCGTCGTCCGACCGTCCGAGGCTGAGCATCTCACACCGGGCCGAGGCTTCCCCTCAGCCTCCTCGAGGTCGAGGATCCAGACCCGGCCCAGCTGACTTGCTCCACGTCGTCTGCAACTCTGATTCGCGTCGCGTCTGCACGTGCCCGACGCACCCAAGGGACCCAAATCGGCCACTTGACCACGTTGACCGGGTAGTCCACGGTCAACGCTTTTGTAGTGAGAAAACACTCCGAAACATCTGGCGCCGTCTGTGGGAACGAACTGTCCCACGAAGAAACAAACCACACTTGCAATGGCACGCGCCTGCAACGGAAAGAGACGCATGCCCCCCATCCCGGAGGAGGGGAATGGCGCACCCAACAGCAACCTTGAGGGCGTACCCGACGGCAATCACCCCGCCCCCTCAGCCGAAGAGACTGGCGGGTCAGAACTGGCCACACAGGGGCAGCTCCGCGCCCTGGCCCAAGAGACCAACGTGAACATCCAGACGTTGGTCGCGACGGTACAGCAGCTCATCGGTGTTGCGCCAGTCGACAGAGACGTGTTGGGCGACGGCCATCATTGGGCGGGGGCCCCCCGCTCCTACGGTCCGCTGTGGTCGATGACCACGGGAACCGAAGACCGAACACGGAGCGTCGGTTCACACTGCCCGGCTCCCATCAGGCGAGATCACGCGCCTCCTCCCCTTATCGTGAAAGGAGCCGAAGGGAAACCGAATACACGGGGGACGAATCGGTGACTGCGTCGTCTCGTCGGCCACGATCACCCCACCGCAAAAGAAGCAATCGACACCACTCGAGGGACCGATCACGGCGAAGCGGAAGCTCCCGCCGGAGGAGCCGGGAGCGCCGGGTCAGCCCGACCCCCAGTGTGGCGAGGGCCGTGGAGCCAGCCCAGCTGGCGCCTGTGCCACCGCCACAACCGAATGAGCCTGAGGTGGGCGGGTGTCGGACCCCCGGAGGCATCCACGGAGACTGGTGCCCCCTGTCACGGAGAATAACCGACGCGCGGGTCCCCTCTCGATTCAAGATCCCAGCGCTGGGGAAGTACGACGGGATAGGAGATCCAGGGAACCATGTGATGGACTACGAGGGGGACATGTCCTTCCAAGGAGCCGACGATACCCTGCTCTGCAGGGGCTTTTATTCGACCCTCAGGGGAGCGGCGAGAACTTGGTACCGCAGCCTATCCAGCCGCTCCATTGACAGCTTCGAGGAACTCACCCAGCTGTTCTGCAAACAGTTCATGGCAGGGCGACAGGTAATGCCTGATGCTGAACATTTGTTTAACATAGTACAGGGCCCGACCGAGCCGCTCCGACAATTCATGCGCCGCTTCAACGTGGAACGGCTGAACGTAAACAGCCCTCCCGACCTGGTTGTCCAAACGGCCCTAAAGAAAGGGCTGTGTCATAGAGGCTTGAAGAAATCTCTGCATAACGATCCCCCGAAAGACCTCCCTGGGATCATGGCGAGGGCCGAGCGCTTCATGTTGACCGAGGAGACCTTGGCCATCGAGGCAGGAAAGGCCAGACGAGGGACCAAACGCGGTGATAGCGAGCGCCGCAGCCCCGAAGGGTACCGGACCGAGAAGAGGACGACAAACAGGCAGCGGGGAGAGGGTACGAGGGACGCCACCCCAGACGCCGTCCTCGCTCAAGTGCAGAAGGAAGAGCGCGCTGATCGCCCCCCGCCGAAGACAAAAAGAGGGGGGGAAATGGGGAAAAGTATTGCAAATACCACAAGGACAACGGCCACGACACTGAAGACTGCTGGCACCTAAAGAAGAACATTGAGAAGTTGATGAGCCGAGGGCACGCAAGGAACTTAGCCGATGAGCTGGCCCACGGAGAAGGAACCTCCATGCAGCCAGACAAGGGGAAGAAGGTCAACACCGTCCAAGGACCCCTCCGCATCATAGAGTGAGCAGGCGAGGCCCCCTCCCCCAGTCGCAGCCTAGTCAGGAGGAGATTATCTAGGTTTACATCCCTCCGTCTAGCTTTATTTCGTTTTTCCTCCGAATGTACTAGTCCAATAGGACCTTTAAGAGTACAAATGCATTCCTTTTATCTTTTCTTCATCTCCGGCGGAATCAACATTTCACTAAGGGTGCATAAGAGTGAAGACCGCCACCTCACCGGATGGGGGGTCAATCAAAACCGGTCCTAAGACGAGGAGCTTCACCCTCGCTGACCGACTCCATCGCTTGTAAGTCTGGGGGCAATTCCCCCAGCCAGCGCAGACGCCGACCGGTCCTAAGCCGATGAGCTTTGCCCTCGCTGATCGACTCCATCGCTCGTAAGTCTGGGGGCAATTCCCCCAGCCAGCACAGGCGCCGACCAGTCCTAAGCCGAGGAGCTTCGCCCTCGCCGACCGGCTCCTTCGCTCGTAAGTCGGGGGGCAATCCTCCCCGCCAGCACAGACGCCGACCGATCCTAAGCCGAGGGACTTCACCCTCGCTGACCGACTACATTGCTCGTGAGTCTGGGGGCAATTCCCCCAGCCAGCGCAGACGCCTACCGATCCTAAGTCGAGGAGCTACACCCCCGCTGACCGACTCTGTTGCTCATAAGACTGGGGGGCACCGACTTGTTCACTCGAGGGGCAAGGGGCAACCTCCCGGAAAAAGGAGGCGAGCGACCATCATCAGCAGAGGAGCCGAGGTCGCAGCAACAAAGCAAAATGCGCGGAAAATTCAAGTAAGCCAATTTCATTTCCAACAATTAACCAAGGTACAAAAGTGTGTCTTATTTACAGGAAATCGAAGTGGAGGAACCTCCTTACAAATAATCCGCTCTCGGCGGACAACAAAATTCGTCACCTACGGAAACTAGGGCAACGCCGGCAGAGCGAAGCTTGTCGACCAAGAACACAAAGTTGCTGGCTTAGACGAACATCCTTGCAATCAGTAATTGTTTGCTCCGAAGCAGAGAACCGGTAAAGAAGCCAATGGAGATTGCGAGGCCAGGGATCCATTTCAAGTAGACCGGCCCAAAGTGAAGCGGATGCTAAAAAATTTGAGTATAAAAACAAGGATGACAGGCCGGGAAGGACGACCTAGGGGGCCCGGGCTCGAGAGGACGCATCCTCGGGCGCCTCACCCTGCTCGGAGCGAGGGGGATCGACAAGCGGAGGGGCTTGCCGGACTCGCTCCGCACAATCCCGGAAGGAGGACTGGACGACTTCGACGATCCGGGGGCCGATAAGGTCTTCATATTTACCGAAGGCTTCCCTGAGGACCTCGAAGATCCTCTCTCCCAGAGTCCCGACGACGCCCCTCTCCACCTCCTCCGCAAACTGTGCCACCTGACGCCGATCCGACAGTTCCCTCTGAAGCTCCTCCCTCTCCAGACGGAACGACTCCACCGCTTCCTCAGCCAACCGCCGAGCATCCTCCAACTTTCCCTGGAGGTCGTCCACTCGTCCCTCTAGCTCGGCCACCCGGAGCTTGAGTTGCCGAGACTCCATCTGGGCCTCCACCACAGCTACCTCCGCAGCCCCAGCCCGCTCGCGTTCCCTCGCAGAGGACTCCTCCAGCTCCCTCAAACGGACAGCTCGACGCTGCGACTCGACAGTGAGTGTTGAACCCTAAATGACAAGACATGAGCCAAGAAGAGAGCGAAAGAAAGAAAGGGACAGCGGGATGGCCAGACCTGTTGAAGGATCCAGACCAAGGTGTCTGACACCTTGTCGGCCGGGGCCCTCGCAAGGATACTACGGTCCCGGGGGAGGACGGAGCCCTCGTCCAACTGTTGAGCCAAGGCTCGGTCGACAAACACCGAATCCCCAGGGGTGACCTCGAGGGAGGCCGAGCTGCTCGCCAACAGGGCACCGATTCCCGATAATGGAAGCGGAGACGCTTCGACGGGGGTGGTCGTCAGGGTCACTGGAAGATCCTCGGCGGCCACCGCCGGGGGCACGGAGCACACCGGACTGGAGGGATCCTCGCCTTCCTTCCTCCTCTTCCCTCCGTGAGGATCGGCAGGCGCCGAAGGGGAGCGCTTCCGCCTCGTGCCACCTCCACCCTCGGGGACAAGAGGGGGCACGCCAAGCGCAAGAGGAGCTGCACTGGACCCGTCGTCGCCCCCGCCTCTTGGGCTGGTGGCACGGATCCGGCCCCTGCGACCCCCCCCGGGGAGGAGACCACCAGAAGAAGAGGTGGGAGGCGCGGCCACCACCTTGCCCACAGAGGGCTCGGCTCGGCGCACCTCCTCCTCAACGGTCCGTCGAGGTGCCCTTCCCGAGGTGCTACCTCGGCTCCGAGCGGCTCCACGACGAATCAGCTCATCGACATTGCTGGTGAACTCGCGACCAGCCATTCCTGCAAGGGAAACCAAAATCAGGGTAAGCCACGGGGTAATCCAGGACTGAAAAAGCGACCTACTCGGAGACCACACGACGGCCTTCAGGAGTAGGTCGTCCAGCAAAGGACAGATGAACTTCGCCTCCAAGGGGAGGGCCGACAGCAGCGCGACAACCGCCTGATCAGCCTCAGAGAGGGTTAGCGTTGGGCAAGGCCGACCCGACCCACCCCAACCTGTCAAAATCTGGGCGTCCTCCAGGAAGACCACGAAGACATAATCCGAGCTCCAATCCCCCGACCGGCGGGGTAGCCTGATCAGGCATTCCCTCCCCGCGCGGGCTCGGAGGTGCAACCATGACCCTGGACTGACTGCCTGGATCTGATAAAAGTAGAAGAGAAGGGGGAGAGATGGCTCCAGGCTGCGAGTACAACAGAGCATCACAAAGCCCGTCAGAACCGCAACCGAATAGGGGGTGAACTGGCAAAGGGGCACCATGAGGTACTCCATGACTTGGATGAAGAAGGGATTGAGCAGGAAACAAAGACCCAGGCGGAACATCTCGACGTAGACACCGACTTCATTGCTCCTCAGAAGACAGATCCGCTCGTCGATGAAAGGGACTCGAACATCGTACGGGTAACAGAGATACCTTCCCCGGATCTCCGCAGCCACTAGAAAAGAAGTCATCGACGGCGTTCTGAGGACAACCGGAGGTACATTAAGCCGCACGGCAGCCGACGCCACATCATCACCGGCATAGTCTGGGAAGAGCTTCCCCTTCCCTTTATCTCGGAGGAAACGGCTCCCTGAGGAGGAACCGGATCCCACAGATCGGGGCCCGCCCCGCCTGGACTCAGGAGGATCCCTCGCCCCTTGGCCAGAGCCACCTATCCTAAGAGCAGCCATAATATGAAGATGGGAAAGGAGTTACTTTTTTGTTAATTTGGAGAAGACAAGGAAACGAAGGCGGCGGGAGTCTCCGAGTTTGTGGAAAGCCCGGAACAGAGGGAAGAGCGGGGAAGAAGTCGGGATCAATGCAGCTGGGGATCTTATATACAAGACCCAGGGCGAATTCGAAACGCCCGACAGGGACGCGTGGCAGGCCCCAAAGAGCCAGCGGCGTTTCGAAATCGACGCCAAGGGAAGTCCAATCGATCCGCCTCATCATAACCTTCATTTATGACCGCGCCTCGACTGACGCGCCACTCGAAACCCCAGGAGTCACATCGATCGAACCGAGCCGGCCAAGGCCGATCGGCCCCACCGATGGGGACAATTGATACGTCTATTTTGCGGAGGCCCAACAGCATGGGCCCAAAGGCGCAGCCTACTACGCGAAGTCACGAGAGGTCCAAGCCCACCAAACGAAGCCCGAAAGAACATGGAGCCAGAAACCCAACTATCGATCAGAAGCCCGTCTGCGAGATCAGGCCCGCCCGACAGAGCCCCCTAGAGGACCCCCGAACGGCGATCCGACCTGACCCCGAAAACGCGCAAGTCACTTGCCCACTCCAGCGATAACCGTTCCCCCAGGCCCGCGACCACTAAATGGCTGTTATGGGGAGGTGCTGGCATGGCGCAGGGAGCGGTGATGTGGAGGCGGATTGAGGGGGCACGATCGGGGGCGGATGAGGGACGTGAGTCGTGGGCAATCACGACGGGAGGCCTATAAAAGGGTTAGAAGGACGACTAGACAGAGGACGGCATCTCAGGTAACAAAACCTAAGGTACTCCATCAACGACCTAGTTCCCCCATTTCTTCTCCTTCCCCCCGCTCACGCCGGAGGACGTCGTTCCAATCTCCTCTCGAGTCGAACCGTTCCCGCCGAGCCTCCTCTTTCAGATCATCATCTGACTTAGGCATCGGAGGGGATTTGGCCGGAACCAAGGTCCGGCCCCCCTGACGAGTGTTCTCGTCTGTTCAGGAGGACGTCAGATCCACGGGCCGAGGCTTCCCCTCTGCTCTACGCCGACCACGCATCAGGCAAGACGACCGAGGCTACCCCTCGTCGTCCGTCCGACCGAGGCCGAGCACTTCCATCCGATCCGAGGCTTCCCCTCCGCTCCGCATCGGCAGCACATCAAGACTAGGCGCCGAGGCTTCCCCTCGTCGTCCGACCGTCTGAGGCCGAGCATCTCACACCGGGCCGAGGCTTCCCCTCAGCCCCTCAAGGCCGAGGATCCAGACCCGGCCCAGCTGACTTGCTCCACGTCGTCTGCAACTCCGATATTGTGCTTCTTAACAAACTGATATTGTTTGTCCATGTTATACAGAAAAATGTTAGTGTATCAGAAAACATCGATATGGACAATGATAATGTTATTTTGGAAACTGATAATGTTATTGTTAAAACATCGATATGGACATGGTTTATTAAACTGATTTGCCTTTTCGGCTGATTTAGGTCTTCTACCAAGCAGCGGGGAAAACAGATTGGTTGTGGTTTGACCACCATTGCAGGTATTCATGCACTCCGCATTTAGATAGCTTACTTTCAATTATTCATATTTTTCTCTAAAATATCATCATCATTATTATTAGTTTAGTAAAAGTTTTTTTAGCCATCATCTTATTAATCAGACCATTCATTACTTGAGAAATTCAAATGTGCTTCTTAACATTATCTGCCAACATTATGTTCTGATTGTATGCATTTGTTTGCATTTAAACTGGTACTTGACCTTGTGAAACACTCTATCATCTTACAAAGAAAACCATTTGTTGTCAGCTTCCATGATATGGGGTTGATGACAACTTCAAGTGGTTCTGTATCAACCATCAACTGGATTGACTTGAGCCCATGCGAAGGACACACATGCAGACATGCATGTAGGAGTTCATGCATGTACGTGTGTATGATTTTGTTTCAGATAATGAAAAGATAGCAAAGTTTCTCTTATGTATGGATACATATTGGGTCTCTCTAGTATGCGGTAGATTCTTAGAGGAAAGATAGTCCATTCACTAGCTACCATCATATCATGATTCGATCCTCATTCTGGAAATTTTATTCCCATCAATTTATACATGATCACTACGACTCATGCAGGTTGGCTTGGTTTGAGGTTCCATTGCTCCATCACTGCCTTTGGTTACAGTTGAATGGTATCATGTTATTTCCGCTGATGTGCACAAGCTGGCCGGTTGCTCGATGCAATGGATGCTAGAATTCTGTATGGTTTGCGGGGGTTTCATCAGTACAGGTAGCAAAAAGCTTGGATGATGCTTGTATCCAGCAAAAAGCAAAAAGCTTGGATGATCACTGGCGGACGTGTGTCCATCAGTACAGGCAAAAAGCTTATGTCGTGCCTTGGTGTGTCGGATAATCCAATTTTCTGTTTTTCGTTTGGTTTCGGGTGGGTGGTTGTGTTCCACATACATATAGTGAGAAACTATTTCTTTCCAGCCACTGATAAATTTCTGTTGTTCTAAGAAGTTTAGTATCTTTTTTGAAACAGCCCAAGCTCGAGGAATCTTTGTAGACTGAGACACCTTACACATGGAGTCTTGAGTATTGGACTGAAACAGTGAGTAAAAAAATTATGTATGTTCTTTTTAACCAATGAATCAGATTGAGACTAGACTCTTGTGTATCAATGAATCAGATTGTAGACTAGACACCTTACACCTAGAGTTGCGTTCAAAGCTAGTCCAATGTTCATTGGCAAGGGAGAAGCTCGCAATGAGCAATGTTCGCCTTGTTATGTCCATTGCCCAAAAATACGACAACTTGGGTGCTGAGATGCCTAATCTTATTCAGGTGACTGACCTTCCTATCAGTAATTTTTTTGGCTTGTAGTTCTTGCCATCCTTTTCGGATATGAACCACTATAAGCTATTTTGGGTGACGCTATTTTATTCGTTGATGCAGGGGGGTCTAATTGGATTACTACGAGGAATAGAGAAGTTTGATTCTTCCAAAGGCTTTAAAATATCAACTTATGTGTATTGGTGGATACGTCAGGTATGTAATTTATGACTGACATGTTACTTGTAGGGGATATTTTCTTGTTTTATTTTCTTTTTATTGTGTGACCCACAAGAATATATCATGTATATCAGGAGCAAAAATTCCATGGTAACGGCACAATTAACACTGTATGGTAGATTACAGAAATATAAAAAATTTAAGGGGGTTTAGAGAAATTTAAAAAGTTTATGTTAGTTTAGATATAATCGATGAAAGTTATTGGTAGTTTAGGGAAATTTAGACAAATTAATTTGCATAAATAAATAAGACTAATTATACATATGTTGGAATGATTAAGATGAAATGAAAATTTGAAGTTTTACAAAAAAGGTTCATATAAAAAGGCATTGCTATAAAATTTCATGCTGTTTCAATTTTTTTTCAACATAATAAATTTGATTACCCATCTCACACACTATTTCTGCTCCTTCGACCACTTTTGCATGAGTTGCAGAAATTTCATTGCTATAAACTTTCATTTTTCCAACATAATAAATTTCATGATGTTTCAACTGTTGCATGAGTTGTGCATGCGTGATAGATATCAGATTTCTTATTTTTTTTATAATCATATGTCCGTGTTCTGTAATTTATTTATTGTTGTTTATTTTTTATTTGTTTTTAGCATCTGTGTTACAGAAAACATTTTTTAAATTCCCAGAAATTTCATGAAAAACAATAAAACAAACAACATATGTACATTCTTGACACTACGACGCTCATCATTTCATTCAGTGACTTCGTCGGCTGATGGTAATAGGAACACTTGCATGCGCAGAGAATCTCATGGGGATTTTTTATATTTAAAGACTACTGGGGATTTTTTTATCTCATGAGAATCTCATAGGGATTTATATTTAAAATATCAACTTATGTGTATTGGTGGATACGTCATGAATGTAATTTTTCTCCGTATAATAGACAGAGATATAATCGTTTATTAGGTCCTACCACTCCATCACTAGAGTTACTCAAGTCATGTAATGAAATTTAAATTTTCATGGATCAACCATCACATGGATCAACATGTAATTGCTGCCACTGAATGCCTTGTACCATTTTGCCAGGGGGTCTCACGAGCATTGGCCGAGAATTCCAGAACCCTAAGGCTGTCTTCACATCTACACGAGAGGTTAAGCTCCATTCGAAATGCAAAGATGAGGTTTTGGATGCGGCATCGAGCAAGAGGCAAAGGCTACTGCAATTGTACTATTGATGTAGGTTCCCTGGTATTGATCAAATAGCATGCATTATCACATTCTACTGTGGACAACCATTTGGTAATAAAAGCAATACACTGTATTTATACAATTTTTATCTTTGTTGCTTGAATTTTGAAGACACTTTGTCTTTGTGTCTGTCTGGATGATACTTGTAAAGTCTAATTTTTTGACAGCAACAACTTGTGTAACAACTTATGTAATAGTGTTTTTGGTAATGTAATACTGTTTTTGGTAATTATTATGCATAAATTTCTAATTAATATTGTTTTTGAATAATATTATGTGTGTTGCAGAGAGATTTGGAACATCAACCGCGTATTTTTTTTTTAATTTTGTGCTTTTTCTGCAACTTTTTATAAAAGTTGTAGTAGAGTTTAAAACAACTATTTAAATCAGATGTAATAGAAGTTTTTACAACCTTTTATAAAAGTTGTAAAGCAGTTTACACAACTTTTAAAGAAAGTTGTAATATTGCTTTATACAACTATTTATAAACGTTGTAATAATTGTTTCCACAACATTTATGAAAGGTTGTAATATTTCTTTACACAACCTTTTATAAAAGTTGTAATAGTAGTTTACACAACTTTTAAAAAAGTTGTAATATTGCTTTACACAACCTTTTATAAACGGTGTAATAAAAGTGACAACTTCTACAAAAGGTTGTAATAGGGGTTAGACAACGTTTTAACAAACGTTGTAATATGCGAAGTTGTAATAGGGTCGGCTCCTTCGACCACTTTTTCTGCGTGTTGTAAGAAAAAGTTGTAATAGATACATATTACAACTTTTTTGAAACATTGTGTAAACTTCAATTACAACTTTTATTAAAAGTTGTAATAGAAGTTTACACAACGTTTATAAAAAGTTGTAATATCTTTATACATAACCTTTTCGAAACGTTGTAATAGAAGTTTACACAACATTTCAAAAAAGTTGTAATATGTATCTATTACAACTTTTTCTTACAACATGTAGAAAAAGTGGTCGAAGAAGCCGAACCTATTACAACTTCGCATATTACAACGTTTGTTAAAAAGTTGTCTTATCCCTATTACAACTTTTTTCCGAAGTTGTCAATGACCATTTTTGTTGTACCCATAGGAAATATAATGGCAATGTTTATAACATGATATGCATACTTCTCAGTTTTGATATATGACATTCTTGTCATATTTTATACTTACTACTTTCTTGGTGTTAAAATATGTCTAGTATCTCTTATTCAGATATGTACATCAAAACTTCAACAACTAACAGACCCTATAAGTAAACAATGGATAACACCATTCACATGCACAATGGAATTTGATTGCGTTAAGCAATTCAAAAAACTGAAAACAAAAAGTCATTAACTATATAAATTATTAGAGAACGATGCTGGTTGACGAATAATAGATAAATTATTTATCCTGATGTCAACTATACGCATACACTTATAACGATGAGTCCATCAGCACATTCACATTTTAGGCATGATCTAAGGTGTAATATCATTTAACAATTACCCATAATTGTTCTGATAACACATCGAAGCAGGACAAAACGATACTCATAAACACAATCAGGCTGACTAAGAAATTCAACTTCATCATTAAAATTAATGTAACAAATAAATGATCAAGATATTGTACATCACCAAACAGAGGACCTGATTCATGAGTAACCAAATACTTAGTGACATGCTAGGTGAATATGATAATGAAGAAGAAGAACATATACCATATAAAAGGTTATAAACCACGCATGATCCCAGAGCACAACAAAGATATGTCTGCATTACAAGCCAAAGACCCATCACAAGTCAAAGTGATAATATATTGGCATACCTCCATTTCTGTACCTACAAAGTCGAGCTTTTGTACGTCAAAAAGCTTCATAATAACAACTGTTATTGCATCAAAGGTCTATGCTAATTGATTCCATGGTCAGTTTATCTCTCTGGAATTCATACAAATGAGTTAGGTGCTATAACTTTTCAACATTAAATGAGAATTAAGCACAGACCCATTTCCATTTTTTGCTGCACCGAACAATTTACGACACCAATTCATAGACTGGAAAATGCCTAAAAGACACATGAACTGGGAATGAATGAGGAATCAAATCTTAACCTGTTTTTAGACCATGATTGATTCGACTCAAGTAAGAATATCATTGGCACATTTAAGCTGCACGTGTATAAAAAAACTGAATCCTCCAACAAAAATAGCAGTAATATTAACAATACCACAACAATGACGACAACCACTAGATGAATGAATTGCATGCTTCAGATACACTGCAATTGTGGCCATACTGAAAGCAGCACAAGGGGATAACTATACTCACCCCTCACTTTGATCAGTGTATTCCTGTTGAGCCTTAGGATCTGCGAGAGCTCGACGGTCCGAACCCTGAACGGCTGTGATACGTTAAGCAGCACTCCTATCACCCCCAAACACTTCCCCAACAGCCGCTCTTCCGCAAACCTGGAACATGATACTATTTATATCTGGAGTTAAGTACCTCTGATATTTGTTCATTAAAGGAAGATACTCTTACTTGTTCGATACCTTCGATATTTGCTGTTATTTCCTGCTAACACCATCGAATGCATATGTACACCATTATTTTGATAAAAGATTCAAGAAAGCGAACCCCAAAATGCAAATCAAACAATACAGAAAAAAGAACCAAATACCAAATATGATCGAATTACCTGGCCTCGGGTTGCAACATTCTCCAATTCACTGACCTCGGGTTGAATTCAATTACATAAATCAAAGATAACATCAATTTTGTTGCAATAAAAATAAGAATAAAAAAGATGTATATCAATAGCTAATTTGAAGTTTACCTGGCCTCGGGTTGAATTAGACGCATGCATGACATCCTTCTAAGTGCGCTCCTTTCCCTCCTCCTTTATCCGGGCTTGGGACCGGCAATACAATAATTAAATTGTATCGGCGGAGTTACAAGGGGGTTTTACCTAAATATACATGAACATTCAAAATAAGATGAAAGAAAGTCTTAGCATAGTTTCAAAACATAAAATATACGAAGCGCAACAAGTCTAACACGTGACAAACGACCAAAAAAACCAAACAACCAAAAGATAACCCAAAAGCATGCATTAATCGAAAGAGATAAAGTACTTGAGCCAAGCAACTATTGTTCCAACAGCTTGTTGTATAGTAGACATCTCTGAATTGGCCCGGTATAAAGGAGCTTGAGGTTCCAACGCCACGTCGACCCAAACCTTCCAAACATTCTCTCCAAGTGGCACATGGTGCACCAAAGCATTAGGATCAGTTGTTGCAAGTGTCCCTTCTGCAACAACCTTCTTTTCCCAATTCAGTAACTTGCATTTTTTTTTGGAATATCTTGAGTAGGCATTTGAGTAGGCATTTGAGTAGGCATTGGAATATTCGTATTACCACTGTTTGCGAAGTTACTATCATGGTGTGACTGAAACAAAGCAAAAGAGAGGCTTTTTAATCAACTTATTTATTTTTGAGATAATGGCTCAAAATTAGCTACCTGCGGCGTATTAGCACGATGAGTTAATGGCTCTGCCCCGACATTTGATCTTCCTGCCATGGTCTGTAAGAAGCATAAAGTTAGATATGCACATGGTAATTCATAAGCATGTATTTTTATTGATTAATAAATAGCTAATTAACTTATAACTTACTGCCATAAATAAATCAGACAGCTCTTGTAATTTAGTCGTCAAGCCAGAAACTTGGTTTTCTAATGCACATACTTTCTTTGAATTACACATACGAACACCCAACTGAGATGGTGTAACCCCAAAACCTAGTCCTCTTACTCTTCCATTGCGTTCACGCCCGAATGTCTTCGCCACACCATAATCACTCAATCGTACCGTTCCTTGCGAACTTTGAGTGCTGACATGCTCTTTTATCTTAGTCTATAATTTGAAAAAAAAAGATCCAATTAGTAAAACCAATTTTCGAAGTGGTGTATCCAATATAAATTAACATAGTTTAATACACATCCTTACTATGCACTCCGCAACATAAGAATTTGGTGGTTCTCCATTTTTCTTAGTGTGTCCTTTGCACCACAACTCGTCTCTGTCGATCTCTGATCCACTCTCCTTTTTCTGCAAAATAAGTATGAAATTAATAGTGATAGACATTATATCTGGACATTTTACAAGTTTTATTTAAATTTCTTACCATGTCCTCTGCCATTCTTGCATACCCCTTTCTACTCATGGTGTGAGGAATATTATTCTTTGCTCTAATGGCTTTGAATTTTTTGCTCTTCAAATACATAGGAGAAATTGACATATTAAAAGTAGGTATAATACAAGAAAGAGAAATTATAGTTGTACTCTTTGAAACTTAAGTAACTACCTCAAACTCAACCGAGAGTTTCTCTTTGATAAAATCACTCCACTCTTGATCACTTTTTATATTATCGGGTCTTAGCATGGCTAACTTGTTGGCACTATGAGGACCCAGGGATGCATTTCTGATAGATGAAACCAATCTTGACTTGGACTCTTTCCATCGTGCGCCCATCATCTTAAGCAATAAAGCCTTGTCCAGGTCATCCAACTTGAATCTTGTCTGTACAACACAAGATATACAATTAAAATTATATAAGTTAATATATACAACATATATAAGATTCATTTGAATGAAAGAGATATTTAAAATAACCTGTATACATGTCCACAAATCATCCTTCAATAGATCGCCAACTTTCTTCCAACTCCTAATGTTAAAAGGAACCATCTCCCTTGCTAAAGCACCAGTATAAGATGACAAGGATACTGAACTTGTACCTATATGTTGCCCTTTATCATTGAATTCAACTTCAGCCCTTTCACTCGGTGTCAAAGATAATGATTTCATCAATGTTTTTCCCCTTTTATTCTTTTCTGACAATTGCTCTTTTTGTTGAGAGGAATGATGGGAGGGATTAGATGAATTTGTGGGGAAAGCAGAATTTTGGGGATTGGTAGGATGTCCGAGAGTGGTGACATGTGGGTGAAGGGGTGAATTATGGGGAATGGTGGGAGGAGTGTTGGATTCCCCGTTCGAGATTCTAACACCACCACCCATCTCGTTAATAGTAAGAGCTACTTCAGCAAGACGCATTCTCTTTGATCTTCTCTTCCCTTCCTTTGAGCTCTGGTAATTTAAATATATATGTTATGCACAACATGATATGATATCAATGAAGATACAAGTGGAACAAATATAAACTCAACTAATAGATATTATATAAGCAACACATAATTACCTCTGCCTGATCTCGCCCGTCCTTTCGCCCGTCCTTACCCATTGATGCCACAAGTTCAATTTTCTTTTAAGTGATCCACCTGGAAAAAATATACATATGCAACATCAATGAAATAGGTGGAATCAAATCACAATATAAAAAGAATGTATAAATGATATATAATAATGCCATCTTTTGATCGATATTACAGTTAAGCTCAATAAAAACAAAAGTTGTACCAATAAGCCATCGCAATCCTTCCTTATGTAACTTTCATCCCCGTTATCGACCTCTCTATCATCCAGTAGTGACTCATCTAGTGGTTTACTAGTTGATTCTTCCTTGTCGTCATATTTAACCAATTCAAGAAACCCTCTTGGGGGTGCTCTCAACACAACATACCAATTTGAAGACATACTTTCTCTAGAAAAGAACACTTGTACAGCCCGTGTTGCTAAGATGAAAGGGTCGCTTGCAAATTGGTTTTGAAACTGGTGTAAATTGACTAATGTAAATCCATCTTCAAGCTTAACTCCACGATCAATATTTGCCCAGTCACACTTAAATATAGCAACTTGAAATATTCGATAATCCAGTAAAAGAATATCATGCAAGACCCCATAATAGACTACTTTTTGAATGGACCCGTCTACAAGGATAGTACTCGCCTCAATGGAAACACCACTATTTTGTGTAGACTTCTTACAATCTTTCGTATGAAAGCGTAGGCCATTAATAATATAGCCAGTATATGAAGTTATTTGCAAGTTAGGCCCATAAGAAAGCCATTTTATTGTCTCGCTAACATTGGACTCATCCCTTTCAACCTTAACCTGTAAGAGTATAGTGTTATGCATAAGGACTTACAATGATCATATGTATTTCATATATCAAAATTAATCATCTACGTAAAAGAAGATATAACCCTTACAACCTTGTTTTCAAACCAATCACCAAAAGTCTCTGAATGCAGCATTGAAAGTTCCACATCATCTCTTAACAATCGAGGATGCAAACGTTTCAGCTCCTCTTTGTGCATTCTATATACATTAATGTACAAGTCAAAACACGAGTAAAATCTAATTCATACATATACATATAATAAATGAGCTGAAGTTATACTTACTCTATATATGGCTCCACTTCCTCTGTATTAAACAACACATGTCGATGAGCAGCATTTTTTTACCTCCCGAGTAACTAAAATAGGTTTTCCTTTGGAAATAGGTCGCCCCTCGAGTATGGAATCACTTTGATGCACTTCATTCCGATTTTTCCTTTCTCCAATGTTGGATGCCCCTTTAATATACCCACCACAATACTTCATGCATTCTTCAGCAACATAACGCTCAGCTATGCACCCTTCAAGTCGTGCATGATTTTTAACATACCCCTTCAATGTTTGCATATACCTATAACCAAGAGTTAAACATAACTACTTTCTTAATCGCATACATGATTGACTAATTTAAGTATACATAATAAATCTTACCTTTCAAATGGATACATCCAACAATATTACACCAGCCCACAAGTTCTTGCTTCTCTCCCTAAATGCATCGTCAAGTGAATCATGATGTCAAAAAAGGAGGAAAGAATCTCTCCAGATCACATAGTGTTACTGCGACCTGATTCTCTAAAACTTCTAATTTATCTCTATCAAGCACCCTTTGGCATATGTCATTATAAAACGAACATAATCGTAGTAGTGCATTTCTTGTCCCCACTGGTAGAAGTCCTCTCAATGCCACAGACAACAGTTGTTGCATCAAAACATGATAATCATGGGACTTGAGACTTGAAATCTTGTCTTCTTTTGCAAAACAACTCCTAATATTTGAGCTATATCCGTCAGGTACCTTCAAATTCCTCATTATATGGTAAAATATCTCTTTCTCTTGATAAGTTAAGGTGCATGGAGCGGCTGGAAGTAATACTTTACTTCCCATGTCTATGGGATGCAATTTCTTCCTGATACCCATTGCTTCCAAATCTTTGCATGAATTAATTCCATCTTTTGATTTTCCTTTGATATCGAGCAACGTACCAAGAATGCTCTCACCCACATTTTTCTCCACGTGCATTACATCCAAATTGTGACGCACAGGGAGTGACTAGGAAAATCATAAAAACATATAAGTAGAAATTATCTAATTAACAATGAGGTATTAATTACTAGAAATGGGTAGAAAAGAAATAAACAATTTATTTCTAGCTAACTTACCTCCCAATAAGGCAAATCAAAGAAAATAGACTTCTTCTTCCACATTTGAGTTCCTTTTTCCTTCATATCTCCCCTTTTCCTTTTCCTTGTGCCTTTCCTTTTCTCTTTTTCCTCCTTGTGCTTCTTTCCCACTCGTTACAAATATCATTGACATCTTCGAGGACTTGAGAACCTGTTTGTATTGGAGGACTTTGTTTGCTCTCTATGGTCCCATCAAACAAGTTTTTCTGTTTCCAATATTCATGATTAGGTGCAAGGAATCGTCTGTGGCCCAAATATGCGCATTTCTTACTGAATGGTAGCCATGTTGGCGTGGACCAGGAATTAACAACGATAGCATCATATTATCTTTGTGCATACATAGCCACGGCGGAAAGTTGTAAGCAACAAGCATCACTGGCCAACAACTATATGTAGAGTTCCATTCACCAAATGGATTAAATCCATCAGTTGCAAGGCCAAGCCTTAAATTTTGTGGGTCAGCGGCAAACTCAGGATACATTCTATCAATTGTGGCCCATTGAGAAGAATCTGATGGATGTCGCAATTTATTATGCTCGCTCTTATGAGTGTAATGCCACCTTAGTTGTTCTGCAGTTTCTGGGTCCCTAAACATTCTTTTCAGCCTTGGTATGATTGGAAAGTATCTAGCAACCTTTACAGGTATTTTTGTCTGATTTCCATCTTCCTTTGCCATGTTCCCTTTCCAACGAGACTTGCCGCATTTAGGGCATGCGTCACTGTGTGCATTATCTTTTGTAAATAGACAACAATCATTTTCACATGCATGTATCCGCGTATAGCCTAAACCAAATATTTTAAGCAAATTTTTTGTTGCATATGTTGAATCAGGAATTTTGTTTTCCTTGGGCAACATATCCTTCAGAAGTTTAAGAAGTTCCGTAAATGCTGTGTCAGATATACCATTCCGAGCTTTGTGTTAATACAAAAGAATTGGTGCTGACAGCGTTGTGTAGCTTTCACAACCAGGATATAGAGGAATTTCAACTTCTTCCAACATTTCCTTAACCCCTTCCCTATGTCTCTCATTTGTTTGATCTTCAATCTCCTCGTCACCAATCTGTGCATCTAAGAACATCCTATATGTATCCGTCACTTCGGCAGCTTTATTTTGTGAAGGACGTGCTTCCCCATGAAACATCCATACATCATATGTTGGATCAATTCCAAAACAAATCAAGTGTGACACAATATCCCTAGGCGAATGCCATATAAGGTTCCTACATTTACAGCAAGGACACCTAATTTTTTCTGGATTCCCCTCTCTTTCTGCATGCCTGAATATAAAATTTCGAGCGGCTTGCTTATAGTCTTCTGTCATTCTAGAAAAAACATAAATGTATTAATAATCATATCCAAGTGGTTATAACTATGAACTAATAAACTAAATTTGCAAAACCTTGGTAGATTGACCCATGCTTTGTCCATCGTGATAAAATCCCTCTTATGTTTGAACCTAAGGGGAAATCATCTTGCACAAGTTATAAGGATGACATTAAAATGGAGTTAATTAGTACCAGAATAGATGCAATATATAAATAATGAATGAAGAAAAAGATCGTGATACTTCAAACAAGCAATCGTAGATATATCAAATATCGTGGATGTCAACTCTCTAGTGAATTGTATCACAACGCTAATCCTTAAGAAAATTCGATCATCGTCGTTATCAAAGCTTCTAAATAGTTTATCATTCACACAACATCATATAACAATCTTGCCAACAAGCATGGCTTGTAGCTTTTAATGTAAGATTCATATATTCTCTCAATGTATCATATTTGATGGAAATGAGAAAATATAACCACACGTTTTAGTCAAAGAGCTCATAATGAAACGCAATTAGTGCATGAAAAGTGATGATGCCTATCAACTTAAATGACAAAATTTTGTGAAAATTAGGTGGAAACTCCTACTTCTATCTATGAGAAATAAATGAAATCTAGATCGACCAAAGATTAGGAGCTTCACATATTTGGACATTAGTTAAAACTTATCATACTAATGTAAATGAAGGGATTTGAAATGCCAAAATTAGGCAAACTAGCTATCTTGGCTGCATTTGGTACATGGACCCACGAGATTTTATCGAGGCTGAATTAGGATCAAACTACAGTTTTTAATAAAAGTATTCCGATCATTGAAAAAAATGCTAGTATGCATTGCATCTGATATCCCTCTCCCTTTTGTTATCAACAAAAAGATATTGATCTCTCTCCCTTTTTAAAAAACGGACCTGAACGCATTCATGATTGATCTTACACACCCACACAACCCATTTATGGAATGTATAAATTGGACTTACTAAATTTGAATTAGCTATAAGTCAAAAGGGTGCACTAGCCAAATTTACAAGTTTCAGCAACCAAGGAAATCATGTCTAACATGAAGATAAATAGTAATTGTAAATTAAATTTACAAGTATCAAAATCATCAACGAGGTAAACTTTAGTATAACTTACAACTACCCATCCAAAAAATCCAACTTCTTATAAGAATCACAACATGCCATCATCCAAACCCCAATTTTTACCACAAAAAACTGAAGAACAACATCTCACCTTGGCCAAATTAGGATCAAAAGCCACACACGCCTTGTTCTGACAGAGGCCTTGATTTGTGAAAAGATTTTCAGAAATCAAAAGTTTAACTAAATATACATAAAATGTGAAAATTAGGGTCAATAAGACTGCTGGTGGATCCCAGCCCACATCGAACTCGTTGGTGGAACGAAAATTAGGGTTATACCTTGATGGCGTTGAGCGGTGTCGGGGACGGTGTCACGTCGAACCACCGACGATCAAATTCGTTGACGACGACGAAGATTTCTTCAACGGCGCGGCAAAACTTTGGAAGATCGCTCCGACATTGAGCGGTGTCGGGGACGGTGTCACGTCGAACCACCGACGATCAAATTCGTTGACGACGGAGAAGCTTTCTTCAGCGCCGCGGCAAAACATTGGAAGATCGCGCCGACAGAGATGACATAGTTGACGCAACAGGGATTTAATTTGGAAGATTTGGGGGTTTTCTTCAGCGCCGCGCGGCCAAAATTTTGGGGGCAAAAAGTTTTGGGGGTACGGGGGGAAATATTTTGGGGCCGCGGTAATGTGACAATGCAATTGATAGTAAGAAAGAAATTCACAAGCCTAGCTAGTTACTTATTTACAAGTTTACCCATAAAGTATTCACAAGCTTGCCACTAAGTGAAAATCACTTATTAACAACTATTCATGAAAAGGTTGTATTAACCCTTTTTTACAACTACCAAGTTAAAAAAGTTGTATTAAAATTTTTTTACAACTTTCCGAAAATAAAGAGTTGTGGTCTCAAACTAAACATTTACAACTATTTAGGTAAAAAGGTTGTAATAACCACTTTTTACAACTATTCTCTGTAAACAGTTGTAATAAATATTTTTTTACAACTTTCAAACAAAAAAAGTTGTGGTAGACATTTATTACAACTATCAAAATAGAAACGTTGTAACATGAAAGTTGTAAATGACTACTTTTGTTGTAGTGATGAAGACTTCAAGCTCATACGATGGATAGAAGAGAGAATTCGTCAATGTAATTTTCTTTTATCTCTTCTAGTATGTAGCTTAGAAGTAGAACTTTGATGGAGCACTCACACACATCTTCATTTCTGTCTTAGGACAACATTAGATCAATTGTCCCCAGTTCATTTCTTAGTGATTGTGCTTGGATTGTTTATAACAGTCGACTGCTGAACGTTTTATAGTCGTCTGTCTAAAAAACAGTCGACTGTGTTTTGTTCTACAGTCGCCTGTTATGCACAAACTTTTGCAATCTAGTTTTGGGCCTTTCTGTTTATTCCGCATAGGCAACTGATGAACGATTCACAGGCGCTTGTCCTAGTGACAGTCGACTGTGTTTTGTAAATCAATCGCCTGTCTATCCTTCTGCCCAAACCTTGTTGTTCTGACTTTTACGGCCAGTCGACTAATGTTGAATATACAGTCAACTGTCCTTTGTATCAGTCACTGTGTATGCTGCAACAGTCGTCTGTCTGTGAGCCAATTTATTGACTCTGCTCTCTTGAAATTCTCAGGGTATTTGACAGTCGTCTGTATAAGGATTTA
The DNA here is from genome assembly GCA_030789695.1 of Scilla litardierei. Classification (NCBI taxonomy): domain Eukaryota; kingdom Viridiplantae; phylum Streptophyta; class Magnoliopsida; order Asparagales; family Asparagaceae; genus Scilla; species Scilla litardierei. Next base: position 799,728,569 of record CM061142.1, on the reverse strand, counting down.
CAGTCGCCTATTCTGATTAACAGTCGACTGTATTATCCTCATCAGTCGTCTATCCTGTTATCTTACAGGATTTCCAGATTTCTTCAACTTACCATTCTCTCGGCCAGTCGCCTGTAGAAGGATTTACAGTCGCCTGTTGGTTCAACAATCGACTGTCTTTGCTTCACCAGTCGACTGTCCACGTGGTAAGTTACCGTTATGAATTCTTACCTACCCATGCTGACTTTGCAACAGTCGACTGTCGCGAGTTCAGTTTCTATCCGTTGAGAATTTTCTCACGGATTCCAAAAGGGTTTTTGCCTAAACTATTTTGTGGATTTGAGAAACCTATATAATGGGCTGCTAATGTTCCATTGAAAGGTTACCTAAGCTATTGCAAAATCTCTTAAGCTTTCATTTCTAAAGTTTAAAGCTCTCAAATCCAAAGCCCTAAGAATTCCATCTTTGATCTCTTGCTCTCCAACCTATAACCAAAGAGTGATCCTCTAGGTATGTCACGCCCCGCTTCCCAAAAACGTGGAGGCGAAGCGTGAGAAGGTCCGCTCAGACTTGAAGCTACAAAGCCGCAAGTCCGATAAGCGTCAATCACTTTAAAACTGCAGGTCCTTGCAACGCGAAACGAAACAAAGATAATAATAACGAAAGAGACAAAAAGAACATCTCAGAATATCCATAATAATGAATCTCAACATCGCAGAAAAGCCACCAGGCTACAAATAAAAGAGTCTAAAAGGGGCCCAGCATGGCCAACAAAACACAAAGTACGAAAACAAGGAAAAGGTGCAAGCACCGACGACTAACAGTAAACTAAAGTAAAAGTAACTCCACAGTCACTAAGACTGGTCTCCGGTGTCCTCGTACTCCTCGACGAACGTAGGCTCAGTCTCAGCGTCAGCAAACACCTCGTCCTCAACTACCGTCTCTGGCTCAGGGTCTAACATGTGGCACCCAAAAGAGCAAGGGGCACATGTCAGCAAGTCTGGGAGACTTGTGCAAGTGAAACTGAAAGTAAAGCAACCTAGCAGTTCTAGCATGATGCAAATGACATGGCAGTTAAAGTATGAGTGCAACAGGTAAAGTAAAGCAAGGAAAAGTACGAGCATGGCATGACATTCACAAGACAAGTACAAGACAAGAAAAGTAAGCACCTCGTGCACAGAGTTCACGCCTTACAGCTAAAGAGGCTGTACGGGCACACTTTTACGCTGAGTGGTCGCTCAACCCTACCCCTCCACGTGTGTCGAGCCAGGGCCTTACCCCCGAACGGTAATGCTCGCTTCTGGATCACGAGCCAGGAAGTGTCTTTAACTAGTATGGCATAGGGGTGCACCTAGCCCGGGACAAGCAAGTACAAGTATGTAGCGTGTGCTACGAATGCAACATTCAATGCATGGATGACATGACATGGCAGTTAAAGTAAAGCGTACAGGTAAGGAAAGTAAACGTGACATTTTAATATGCATTAACAACAATTTTAAGGGGTTGGATCTAGCTTCGTTGTCAAGCTAGATCATTTAGGTGACGGATCTAGTTTCGTTGTCAAACTAGATCAAGTAGGCGCCTAGCCAGCTATCATTTCACTGACTAGTCTCTTTTACGCTAAAAACAAGTAAGTGGCCTAAAAACATGGCCCTAAGCAAGATTCAGCAAGTTTCACTTGCCTGCAACTATCACGTCAAGAAAACGCCGTCCAACGAGTCCAAAGTCACGATTCCTACGTGCACAAGTCCACCGGCCTACATCCGTTTTATTAATCTTGATTAGTGATTTCTAAAACATTTAAAATACTTTAAAAATACTGATTTTTAGTCTTGATTAACATGCAATTGGGTTTGGGGTCCTAGGGGTGCAAAACGTTACCTCAACACGACGCGAAAGCTACACCGGCGTCGGGTAGCGACGCCGGGGGTTGGAATAAAAGATCGCGCTCCAAGTCCAGATTCCAATTAGATTCCTTGCTGGAAATTTCAGAGAATTCAACTCGGGCGACGATTCCAGATTCCAAAGCTCGTACGTGCGACGACGGGCTACGACGTGCGACGACGTCGTACGCGACGGGTCCTCAAAGAGCAAGCACCTAGGTGGGGCCCACAGTAGTCCTAGGGACCTTTGGGGAACCCACAATACCTCTGGAGAACTTGGGGGGCCCACGGAGGCAAGTGGTGCGACGGATGCGGGGTTGCGACGAATGGCCGTCGGTCGTACAGCCTCGGTGCGGGGAGATGGCTCGGTCAGACACGGGGAGACGGCGCTGTGCGACGCTTTGGGTCGGTCGCAGCAGCGGGGGCGGGCGCTTCCTTCGGTCAGACCGATAGGGACCGTCGGTCGGACGCTAGGAAGCGGGCGGGACAGCGTTGCAACGCTGCAGCGCTTGGGGCGCTCGGTCACAGCGGGCGGGGCGACCGGTCAGGCACGCTGCGGAGCGGGGCGACGAGCGGGTGTGCGATGCGGAGCGCTGTGCGGCTTGAGGCCTCGGTCTGACCGATGGCCTCTCTCGGTCAGAGCGGGGGAACGGGGCGACGGTGCTGAAGCGATGCGGAGCGGCGAGAATGCGGGCGGGGCGGCCGGTCAGAGCGGGTGGATGCGGGGGTTTTCTTCGGTCGTGCGGGGTGCTGCACGTCGCAACGTTGCGACGATTCGTCGCAACGTCCAAAATGAGTTTGGAAGAGGCTAGGGCTAATTTCTTTGGAAAATAGGACTTGCTAGGGGTTGCTTATATAGTATAGGTGGGTTGACTTGGTCCAGGGCTAAATCTAATAGGATTAGAATTCAAAAAGATTTAAAATTTGAATTTAAACTTCTCCAACCCAATCTAGGATTTGACCTGGTCCAAATGAGCTGGAAATTGGCTCAAAAATTCTTTAAAACGTTTTAAACTCAAATAAATTTTATTTGGCCGAAATTAATTTAAAAATAAATTATTAAAAATAATATAAAGCTTGTAAAAATTATAAAAGTGGTCAAATAAACTCCAAAAATTATAAAATAAATATCGTTGTGATCGTGGCGACGAATGTGAGCTAACTAAGAAGACGGATCTCAAATTCGACGTCGGACGACGAAACTAAAAATAGAAACGTCTCCCGTCAAAAGTGAAAGTCGTCACGTCTCATCGAGTAAGTTTAAATTGTGGGAAAGCGACTCGAGAAGTGTCGTTCCAAGATAGTGCCACTATTTAATACTCTCAGAGACGTTCACAACAACGTATCACACAAAAGCATTCAAAATCAAACAAAGTCTAAAATAACCACGTGCACGGCCAAAAGCACGTGCACGAACGAAGTACAACGAAAACGTACCGTTACAAGGTATTTGGTGCAGTCAAGAGAAAGGGCTTTCTCCTCTCTTCCAAGAGAGTCTACAACACACATCACACTTCTCCTTCAAGTTCTACTTCAAGGCATAGGTGATTGTAAGTGTTGCTTTCATATTTCATTACTTTCGTAAATTGAATTTGCTCTCGGTTTGTGAGAGCGGTTTGCTTGCTCCCAAGTTGTGGGAGTCAAGGACATCGATTGTATTCGATTTCACTTGTAGGGTTGCTATAAGTGGGTTTTAAGGAAAACTCAAGTTAGGGTTCTAACTTGAGTATCCGAAGGTATCCGGGTGGAAGGGACGTAGGATTACCGGGAACAAGTCGGAAAGTAACTTGGGTAATCCGAACCCTTGAAACATCTCTGCGTTTGCTTGTGTTTCATTTTGGGTTTAATTTCTATTCCGCATTATTTTGTTGGTTTGCATTTAAATTGGTGTAACTATCTTTTTAAATTGCATAAACACTATTCAACCCCCTTCTAGTGTTTTTCCCATAGACAGGATCCTTACAATTGGTATCAGAGCTCAAGGTTATAGCTATGGCATCCAACAACAACAAAGTTCCTCCGTCGACTTCGTACAACAATCACGATCGTGATGCACACTTTTTGAAGGTCAATCTACGGTATGTCCTCCATGTTTCAATGGCACTAACTTTGGCTTGGAAGTGTAGGATGGAGACGTTCCTGAGGAGTGCTTCACTTTGGAGAACCCTCCACAAGGAGTACGTCGAGCCCACCGAAGAGGACTTCGAGAAATGGACGTCTTCCGAGAAATCCACCGAAGTCAACAACGCAAAAGCAATGAACGCTCTTCATTGTGCGTTGGACCAGAATGAGTTCAATAATATATGCACATGTAAGAGTGCATATCAAATTTGGAACCATCTCATCATTATCCATGAGGGAACGAATAAGGTAAAATTTTCAAAGTTATATGTTGCCGTGCTAAACTTTGATTTGTTTCATATGCAGGAGAATGAGAGCATTGCATCGATGTACGGACGTTTTACCGACATCACAAATGAATTGGAAGCCCTTGGCCAAACATACACCGAACCTGACAAGGTAAGAAAGATCATCATGGGAATGACCTCCAAATGGGAAAGGAAAGAGATCGTCATCGAGGAGGTCAATGATTTGAAGAATTACACAGTTGTGAATCTTATCGGGACTCACATGTCTTATGAGGTAAGACGAGAGAACCGATTAAAGATTCGAGCTATGATAAATCCTTCGGAGGCCAAGAAGAAGGCTTTGGCATTCAACGCCAATTCGTCATCCTCCGATAGTGAAGATTCGGAAGATGAGATGGATTTGGGTGAAATGGCCCAAATGGCGAAGAAGTTCCAACGCTTCTTTCGCAAAGGTAAATTTCCATCCAACAAACGTTTTGAGTCTACTAATGATACTTCTTCTCTTTGCTTTAAATGTAATAAGCCAGGGCACATCAAGAGGGATTGCCCAATGCTAAAGAACAAAGAGAAGTGGAAAGCTCCGAAGTACCACAAGTCCGACAGGAACAAGAGAGACACGAAGAAAGGACTCGTAGGTTCATTCGATGACTCAAGTGAAGAATCATCAAGTGATTCCGATGATGAGAAGGGTGAGAGCGCTCACATGTGCTTCATGGCCCGAGAGGATCCACTCTCCGATGAGAGTGATTCCGACACGGATGAAACCGAGGTAACAATGGATGAACTTCGTATTGCTAATGAAGAATTATTTGCTAAATATCAATCTTTAATGCTTAGATATACTAGCTTAAAGAAATCAAATATTAGCAAGTCATCCATTCCATGCATTATCAACAATGACACCATTATTGATACTTTAACTCTTGAGAAAGCAAACTTAGCTTCTCAAAATGTCACCTTGAGAGATGAGTTGAATAACCTCAAATCTCAACTAGATCAAACACATCCAACGGATAATAGTGATCTAGTCACATGTCACACACAATTGGGTTTAGAGAATGATTCTCTTAAAACCCAAGTGCACGAGCTCAAAGCACGGGTGTCCACCTTGGATACCAACATTTCTTCTCTAAAGGAGAAATATGAGCTCATGTCCTCCCGTATTGTGAGATTCAATAAGGGAAAAGGACAATTGGATGATTTGCTAGCAACCCAATTTCCGGCCACACATCGTATTGGTCTTGGGTTTGTGAATGCGAATGCATCCAATGCTCGCACCTCCTATAGTGGTGTCACTATAGAATTTGTGAGGCCTTCCTCTGGTGCATCCACAAGTGATGTCAAAGACACTATAGGTAGCAAACCTATCAAGAAAGTCACCACTTCACCTTCTCTTCCTTTTGGCAAGAAACCCACTAAGGCTGGAAACTAAAAGCAAGGCCATGCTTACATGTACACTAACACTCATCCACGTTGGAAACCTCCTACTTCACAAGTGGATAATCATGAAACTTTTTATGCTCCACACCGACGGACACATACAAAACCACACAAGAGAAATACTCATGTACGTGCTCCTATACACCTGTATGCACATACGCATCATTCTTACATGTATGCTCATCCTCCACATGTCATGCATGATCCATATGTTTCATACAACATGCATGTTCCCAAGCATACATATCATTCTCGTATGTTCAATGCATATCCACCACCTCAATTTATGCTAGAAACCATGTTCCTAAGAAGCATGCACCACATAGTAATTCAACAAGTATGTATGCAACTAGGAAAAGGACTCCCAAAACATACACTGTTTGGGGTCCCAAGAACACTAGCCTAAATGATATGAATGCTTATGTTGATTCCTATTTTCATGATGTTATTAATAATGGTAATTATGTTGGGAAGCGGAAGTCCACTTGGACTTGGCTTCCAAAGGGCTAATCCCCTTGGACCCAACAAACATTGGGTACCATGAGCTTATGGTATATTATATAGGTACCGAAGAGAAAGAAGAAGAGCAATAAAGGTCAAACTAGCACTCAAGAGAAAGGATGGATTCTCGATAGTGGTTGCTCCAAACATATGACGGGAGATCCCTCATTGCTCTCCGAAGTGATTAGCATCAAGGATGGTGCAACGGTCACTTTTGGAGGTAATCAAAAGGGAACCATCATTGGAGTAGGTATCGTTGGTAATCCTTCAAAACCCTTAATTACTAACAAATTATAGCCATTAAAATCAAGATCAGGGAATAGAAATATGGAGCAAATAGTATTAAGAACGAATATCAAAGTATCAAGACAATCAGAGAACTTACAAAACAAAATAAATTCGCAGCCGCCAAAAATCCCAAAAAGACAGTTTTAGAAAAGGGGATCTCATTCTGGGAAAAAACCTAGGGCTATATATAGAATACACGTCCATCCGGTCGGTTGAAGCATCAACCGATCGGGTGAGACAAATGTCAAAACAGTCTTCAGCCTTTGAGATACTTCACCCGATCACTGAACCGATCGGGTGAGTCGTCAGGTCATTGGCTGGGGGTGCTTTGGCTACGATGAACAGATCGGGTGAGATTTCACCCGATCGGTTAGAATTCAGCTCCAAAAGACAGAGAGCACTGTCGCTACCACCCGATCGCTGAACCGATCAGGTGTGCTCTTTTTCACTGCTGCTCCAGATCGGGTCGGATACGCGTGCACGAACCGATTGGGTGGGTCTATCCACCCGATCGGTTGAGGGCTGAAATATGATATTCTTTGACGTTTGGCACTCAGGATCGCGCGCGGCACCTCCCATTGCTCCGGGGACTCATGATATTTGTTGTATATGTTCCCAGCGCTGGCAATCTCCTGCAATGGCACAAAAACACAAAGAAAGTGAAAAGATACTAAAAACCACAAAAGAATAGCTACAAAATAACGGAAAACAACGGAAAATTACGAAGAAGACATGCGTGAATATATAAAATATAAACGCACGTCAAGTAGAAGCCTCGGCAGAGCAGGGCATCGCCGGCTCCCTGGAATGCCATGACCCCTTCGTAGTCCATCATGTGGTCTTCTGGGTCCCCCGTGCCGTCGTACTTCTCTAAAGTCGGCACCTTGAATCTGGATGGTACTCAGACGTCAGTAATGCTTCTTGCTAATGGGCAACGGTCGTCCCTGGGGCCCTCAGGTCCTGCCAGTGCATCGGTGTGATGGCCGAGCTACCGTGGCAGGCTGATGGGGGTTCGAAGGGAGTCCGCTTGGTGCCCATCCGAACTGGGGATAGGCGTTGGTCACCGAGCGCTTCTCCTCTCGCGGTGATTCCCCCGGCCCTTATGCCTCCTCCGATGGGGGCTCTCGCTCCGATCCGGCCGGTCCTCGACAGTTCGACGGTCGGGTGACCGTCGGTGTGTCGAGTGAGGTCGTCGAGACGAGGCCGTGGTTGACTCATCTCGAGTCCGCTCGGGCCTTCCGTCTGCTTCATCCTGGAGTGAGGTGGGTGTGAGGTACTGCACCGAGATGAATTTTGGCATGGTGAACCGTCGCTCTGGGTTGGCACCTTGCCACCGTGCTAGGTGACCACGGCTGAGCGCAGAGGATGGCAGAGCCCCCGTCGATCGGGGATGGTAGCTGACCCCCCTTTCGAGAGACGTGGGTCACCCGCGAGCTGCTGAATCGCCGCGACCAGTGTTCGGAGGTGGCCATTTGTCTCCTGGACGAAAAGGCGGAGCTGCTCCTGAGTCACCGAGTGCGAGTCACTAATGCCCACGGTGGTGTGGCTGTGCTGGTTCTCGGGCGGGACGTAGTCGCCTTCCTCGTGGATGGGGGCATGCGTCCCGTGACATTGTAAGCTGGTTCCATTTCGGCGATGTGGTTGTTTGACGTGGGTGTTTTCTCTCTTCCTACAGACGACGCTAGATGTTTCGGGGTGTTTTCTCACCGCTGAATTGTTGATCGGAGGACTGGAGGTCAGCGTCATCCAGGGGGACATGTAGGACCTCAGGGATCGGTTAAAGACACGTCCACTCGGCGAGAGACACGTGGATCCTCATGTCGGCTTGCCGAAGGGTAGCCTTGGCGAAGCGATGACCTCCTTATGGTGGGGGTGAGCGGGCTCGTGGTTTAGGTTGCTCGGCTCTAGCTGGGAAGGCACTGAGGGGTAGCATCGGTGCCGCTAGATCTGCTTGGCCTGATTTGACGAAGAAGCTCGTCAGAGGTGGTCGGACCTTGGTTCTGACCAAGTCCACTCCGATGCCTAAGTCAGAACGGATCTGAAGGATGCTCGGTGGGATCGGTATAGCTCACGGGGAGGCCAATACGCGAGTCCTCGGACCGAGTTATGGAGAGGAAATGTAAGATGGTGGAATAGGTCGTGTTAGTAGAATACCTTGATCTTTCGGTATCCAGGAAGTGATCCTTTTGTACGTTGTACCCTGAGTCCCTTTATAGGAGTATTCCCACGTCCGCATCCCCTCAACGTCCCCTACTTCCACCCCCACGATCTGCCTCTTTGATATAATGGGGCCCCTTAATGGTGATTAAGGGGACGCTCACTAAGGGGAGTGGTTAGCTCCCGCTGACGTGGGCTGATGGCGGCGTCCGCGTCGGCCGAGGCCGACCCAACTCCGGGTCTTCGCAGGGATCTCATCGCCCAGCCCGCTCTCCTTTAGGACCGCCTGCTTGCGATGTGGGCCTGGGCCGTTCGATCTTGGCCTATCTCAGAATGGTCGTATCAGTCATCATTAGAGGAAAACTTGCCCTTTTTCTTATCATTCTTCAGACGTAGGCAATTAGCTTTAATATGTCCAAGTTTCTTGTAATTATGGCAAGTAATTTCATCATCGAAATCATCAGAAATATTTTTAGACATAGAGGCATTGCGTTTATTTAAAATAAACTGCCTTCCCTATCTAGTCGTAAGATATTTCTTGAAGCCTTTTACCACCAGTGCTACGTCATCATCGCTATTATGTGAGCTCGTCAATGCAATGGACTTCTTCTTTGGTTTTGCGTCATATTTAGCATCTCTGTCTTCCCTTGCTTTAAGCTCAGGCTCAATTGTCATCAAGTTTCCGATGAGCTCCTCCATGCTATATGTGTTAAGATATTTAGACTCCCGAATCACAGTAACTTTGGCCTCAAAGATCTTTGGTAGTACACCCAAAATTTTCCTCAATAAATTTTTACTTGAACAAACTTTTCCAAGAACCATGGAGTTGTAGATGAGGGAGCTAAATCTTGTGTACATCTCCTTGATCATCTCATCGTACGCCATCCTGAAGCTCTCATACTCATAGTTCAGCAAAGTAAGGCGAGTTTCTTTCACATGCGATGTTCCTTTGTGGTTAACCTCCAGTGTATGCCAGATCTCCTTAGCTGTAGAACAATGAGAAATATGATTATATTCAGTTTTATCCCAGGCACAAATAAGAGTATTCATAATTTTAGCATTCAAAGTATATAATTTTTTATCATTAGCATCCCACTTGTCTATAGGCTTAGGAACATCTACTCCCTCTATTTTGACCATAGGAGGTGTGAAACGAAATTCAACCATATCCCAAACAGCATAATCAACATAACTTAAATAAATTTTCATGCGAGCTTTCCAATAGGCATAATCAGTTCAATTAAATAATGGTGGCCTAACTACAGACTGTCCCTCAGCAAAAGCACCATTTGAAATACCCATGACTATGTGTGTGCAACGCTAACCTCTAGGTCTAAAAACTGGTCAACCTAGACTTTGATACCACTTGTAGGATCGAAAAGTACCCCATAGAGGGGGTGAATAGGACGATCGACAAAATAAAAAATATGTGCAACACACAGGCATATAAAATCACATAAAGCGCATCCCATCATAGATAACACAAAATGTACCCTGGTTCCGTCGAACCTCGGCCTACTCCAGCAACCCCAAAAGTCTACTAATAACTCAATTAGTCTCAACATGCCTACAGACACTCAAAACTCGTAAATCACATGCTCCACGCTCACAAGCTCTATACAACATTTGAATTTGTTATCTGCCAGTCTTTATGAGTTTAAGGGGCGATGACGGGGGCGATGTCGGGAGTTCTTTATGAGTTCTTTTTTTTTGTTTTTTTACATTCGCGGACATGTTGGATTGTTTTGTATTATGCAATAAGGGGTTTTTATGGCATTTGTGTGCATTCAATTTTTATTAGTTTTGTGAATTTCTGTATGTGGATTTATATATGCACATTTATTTTGTTGTATAAAGGTATTTCTGATTTTTATTAGGAATTATTGGCCACTGATATATCCGTGGCGCAAAAGCGACATCGGCCATAGATCTGATAGGTTAATATATTTTTTTATTTTACTTTGGCCACATCTGTGGTCGATATGTTTATTTACTTTTTTATTTTACTTATCGGCCACGAATGTATGTGGCCTTTACTTCGTGGCAGATTACCGGCCACAGAATATTCCGTAGCCAAAATTCCAATCAGCCACCATGTTATCGGTCACGGCTCTTCAGCCACAGAATTTTTTTCCTTGGCTGAAAGGTTTCAGCCACGGATTTTTGGCCTTTGGCCACGGATTTGCCCGTGGCTGGAGGCCGGTTATGTAGTAGTGTATTACAGCTATTGTAATCACTATCGTGAGCAGATGTACTTAAAAGGAAGTAGAGGCCATAAAGCACATATGTGCCCCCAAGCCCGCTCTAGTGTACAGTCTGCCAGGAAAACAGAAACTCTCTGTTATCTGTGCATGGCTGTGCGAGACTTCGCACCGCCGTGTCAGCCCCAGAACTCCAATTTCAAGCATATTCAACATTTGAATGATGGAAAATTGTTTGTATCATCTTATATAGTCTATATCTGAATATGATAATGTATACAGAGGAGGAAGGCGATGGCACAAGCTATGGTGGTCGGAGTTGGTGAGCAGGAGACACTTCAGTGCTGGCTCGTGGTTTTCATGATGAATAACATGAGATGGAGATACCATGTTAGAGCATAAGATTGACACAAGAATTCTTATCTACTATTTTGTTATGAATGGTTGTATACATGTGTTTATATGCAAGTCTAGAGAATTGACAAGGAAAGTCCAAGCAAAACTAGCATTTTCTTTTACCTCTTTCCCTATTGAAATATAGTTAGAGGATTCCGATTAATAACGTAAATGCAACTACTAGCTAACACATGTTGATGCTAGTTTGAAATCGGTTATAAGTAAACATGAAGGATTCACTGATGCAAACATTTAACAATGTATGCGCAATTAATCATGTGGTTTAGACAATGATCCCACAAAAGAACTAATTACTCCATGAAGAAGGCAACAACACACGTAACTCTCTCCGAAAACTTCGACACAAGTCAATCTTGTTGGTTTCCCGTGCACCTCCCCAACACTTAGGCTAGGTACATAATGCCACCTACGATATGCGGAAACGGTGGCCAAACAATCCCTTGCCCGAATTCCACTGAGATGTCACCTAGGCACAAAACCAAACACCTCACGGGTACAAGAGAGAGTTGTCACCAACTACCAACTCCCTCGACGATCTTGCGATAGATAATGTAAGCACGTAAATATAATACGAAATTAAGAGCAACACAAAAGAGATGGAGATTTACCCTGGTTCGGTTGCGAACAACCTACGTCCAGCATCCAATGCACCCGGTTTCACTATCAATCAAGCAAGGTATACACCGACCCCATCATCTTCTTCCTCCATATTGAGAGACAAGCTCCAAGCAACAAGACCTAACCCTAGATCTCTCACCAAGCTCACACACACTCTCAACCAAGTGGGAATCCTTGATAACAAAGCCTCTATAATACGTAGAGCTCCTCAAGGGACCAATCCCACACCAATGGAGATCACTACTTAGTAATATAGCCCCAAACTAGGAAGCTACCCAAGGGACTCTAGATCTCAAACACGGAAGAGAAACGCAGACACTCACCATGGATCTGTAATGCCCTACAAGCTACTGCACAAGTACTAGAGGGGGGGTGAATAGTACTTTAAAATAATAAGGAGTATAATTCCAAATTAAATTGCAAACAACTACCAAATCAATTTGTGGAAGCTTAAATTGAATGACAACAACAAAATTAACAATGCAAACAAATGATGTTAATGGGTTCGGATCCACCCAAGTCTCCCCGACTTGTTCCCGGTGATCCTACGTCCCAACCACCCGGATCCCCTCCGGATACTTAGGTTAGAAACCCTAACCCAAGATTTCCACTATGAATATCTTGTGAAAAACCTTCACAAGATCAAATCATACAACAACGGCAATAGTGAATCCCACAACCCGGGATCACAACCTTCTCTCACAACCGAGAGAATCAACAAGCAATATAAAAGAGTTTATATTGAAATAAGCAAACTTACCACAAAATCCTATACCTTGAGTTTTTCTTACCCAATAGGTGAAATGAAGGATTTGAGGAAGATGAAGTCACCAAGTCCTAGCACCAAGGAAATGACCAGCAATAGGTGCCTAGGAGAGATTTGGAGACTTGGATCAAGCTATAGCTTGAAGAGCTCACCAAGAACAAGCTTCTCTCAAAATGGATTCTAGATCTAGAATAGTGAGAGAATGGGTTTCTTGTGAGGAAGAGAGCTTTAGATTTGAGTGAGAATAGCTATCTCTTTTAATCTCAATGAATCTCTGAATGGAAGCTCTAACCTAGAAAGAAATGACCTAGGTTCGTATTTATAGGGTCCCATAAAAACAAGTTAGGTCATTCTCCAACGGATAGAAATCTGGGAGAATTAGTCGGTCAAAGAACAATCACTGACCGACTAGTTCATCAACTAGTCGGTCAGTCAAACAGCATGGACCGACTAAGAGAGGAACTGAGAAGAGATAGAATTTCAGACCTAGAAATCTAGTCGGTCCAAGAAGACTTTCTGACCGACTAGTTTCACAACTAGTCGGTCAGTCAATGAACGTAGACCGACTAAGAGGCAAAATGAAATAGTCTGAATACAAGTTGACTTAGTCGGTCCAAGAACAAAAGTTGACCGACTAGATTGTCAACTAGTCAGTCACCAAACGTTCTTAGACCGACTAACGATAAACAGTAGCTTAGGAGAAATTTAGTATGAACAGTAAGTCACAACTAGTCGGTCAAAGAAGCATCACTGACCGACTAGTTCACAAACTAGTCGGTCGGTGAGTCAACGTAGACCGACTAACTGTAAACAGTAAAGTCCAAGAAATTAAGGAATCAAACTAGTCGGTCCAAGAAGAGTTGCTGACCGACTAGATCACCATCTAGTCGGTCAGTACTTCTTCTTGTACCAACTAACATGCACAAACAAGTCCGAATCGAAGCGCGACGCTTCGAGGAATTTAGAATGAACTTGTACTAAGATCCTAGAGCTATGATATGAGCGTTATGAAGTTAGAATCGTAAGATATACTCAAGGCTTAACATTCTATATATCGAAGCTAAAAAGACTATAAATAAAACCTTAATAAACGGTCTTCAAGAGCTTCGATTGATTCTTCATAACTTCCAAAACGACGCAAGAGCTTCAACGAAGCTTTAGGCATGAATACAAGTTTTGTGAAGTGTTGAGATGTCGCTTTGAATGTTCTCGTGAATTTGGCGACGATTTCCAATACTGCGCTCACAAATTGTTAGTTCATGGATTATTTATGTTTGCTCATCATCAAAACCAAATCCGGGGAGTCCAATATTCAACAGGATCTCCTCCAATCTCAGATCCAAGACCCTTGCTTCTCTCTCCCAAAATAAGAGCAAGAAACCGGCCTTCTCTCTTTTCTCTCTGGAAACAAAAATGAGAGCACGGCTCTTTGGTTTCTCCTCTGGAAAAGAAAGGGAGCAGCTCCAGCAATGCTCTCTGTCGGTTGCCCAAGGAAAACAAAGGCAAAATGCCTTTAATTCCCCCAACCACAAAAAACATAGGGGCCCATGAGAACTATGCGAAAGAGACATTTCTCATCACATTAATAACAACACTCTACCCTGCTGATAAATCAACACTCTCTTCAGCACAGCTCCAGCTCCAGCCTGCACCTGTCGTGTATGAACTCACCTTGCCTTGATCATCTGACATGTGAACCTCCATCATGTGCATCGCAAATCGCACCCTCTGGCGCCTCAATCCTCCGAGATACATGCCAAGCTCAGAAGCCGTCTGAGCCTAGCCTCACGCATCTCCGCCTCGTCCATCACCATGTCTGTGATGAAGTCATCTGTCTCTGAGGATAACCATGCTAGCTTGGACTCCATGAATGAATCAAATGACACCGTGCTAGCGTCCAATAAGCCATCTATCGATCCATGAACATCCCTATCATCACCCCACGGGTCCACGAGCAACTCATGCTCGCCATGGCCATCATATATGAGAAACACGTCGTCTTCCCCACTACTCTGCAGACTGACCCCAGTTGGGTCACATCGATACTCTATCTATATCTGATTTGTCTGCTGATGCCTGTCATAAAGAGTCGCCATCCACTGGCTCTGTGCCTCAAATGACTGTACCGACGACTCAAGACACGAATGCGCACACACCTGCGCCAAACTGTCCGTCGCACCAACATCTAGCCTCTGGAGATCGTCCTCACCTGCCATGCCCTGTGATGAACTCGCTGAAGGTGAGAGATGAGTACACACAGAAGATGCCCCACTAGGCTCTGCCTCCTCCATATATCGAGCGAGAACGCACTCGACACGTGGCCTCCTAACTCCCAGCTCCATGTCCCTAGTGGCAACTCCACCTGGGATCACCATCGCAGTCTCCACAATGTCGTGGGAGTCTCCATGCTCCACCACACAATCAGATTCCCTGCTCCTCTGCATCTCCACCGGTTTGGCATCTGAAGTATCAGAAGATGCGCCTGATAAATTACCCCTAGCCAAACGAGAGCCATATCGCATGTGCCCATACTGTGAAGACTGCTCTACCATGCACATCGAATGCTCTACCCTGATGTCAAGCTCCTCAGAAGACCTCTCTACCCTGAAGCTGAAGCTACACACCTCAATATGCTGGTCCTCCTTAGAAGCAACCAACTCATTCGTGCTAGAAACGTGAGAGACCTCCGTCTCCTCACCCACTGCAACCTCTGGCATCTGCGCGGAAACCAACTGCCATACTCCTCCGTAGATCGACGGCTCTACCTCGAAGCTAAAGCTGCACACCTCAGCATGATGGGTCTCCTCGAGAGCACCCACAACGTGCACGCTTGAACAGTGAGAGACCTCTGTCTCCTCATACACTGCAACTGACTGCATCGATACGACGACCGACTGCAACGCCTCCTCGTAGACCGTTGTCCTCTACATCTCCAATTGAACAGAATCTGGAGCTACATCGTGAGATGCCTGCTGATCATTGACACTAACCACATCGGATGAACTCTGCACCCCGTATGTCTGCACGTGTCTGATCATCTGCCCGAGTCTGAATCTGAATCACCTCATCCTCTCGATGGACCGGGCTATACTCTGTTCTCTGCACACCATCATGAGTCTGTTTCGACCTAAGCACTGCAGACTCGTCAATCATGACGTGTCGTCTGACAATCACCTCGCGGGTAGTAGACACCGTAACCTGTACCCTCTCGTACCTACACCAGCGTACCCGACTAGGAAACAATCATGCATGCACTATCCTACATCGTCATCGTCCCTCTTGTGTGGCCACACAGGACATCCAAACGTACGCAAGTGCGAGAAGTCAATGACTCTGCCCGTCCATAACTCCTCGGGAATAGAACTACCTGCGGCTAGTGACGGTGTTCGGTTAATGAGGTAAGCCGCAGTAGCAAGGGTCTCCGCCCATAATTCCCTAGGAAGGCCAGATGGTCTCAATAGCCCCGTGTATTCTCTACCAACATCCTGATCATGCGGTCTGCTATGCCACCCTGAGGGTCTCCATCAGGAATGGTGTAACGGCATGCGATCCCCTCTGACTTGCAAACATCCTGTATCTCTACGTTGTTGGTACGGATCTCTCCTACGGGTCTACACATCCGCCTCTCGACTATGCTCCTCATAGCCGCGCCTTCTCATGGATCTCCTCCCGAGATCCCATGAGTAACCATGACTCTCCTCGAGAAGTCATCTATGAAGGCCGCGAAGTACCTCGTGCCTTCCAGGGAAGGAACTAGACATGGACCCCATACACCAACGTAGACACACTCTAGGGGCTCCCTACTGTGTCTGACAGCTGTCCCAAACTGCACTTGCCTTGGCCGCTCTGTACCACAATCACGGCAAGACTCAAGCCCATGATCACCTCCGAACACACTCCTCCTTTGAAGAATGTCAAGGCTCTACTCATCAGCATGCCCCAATCTGAGATGCCACAGTCTCGCTGGATCTCCACTCTCGGACTCCTGTGATATGCCCGTCTCGCCTACTACTGTGTGCCCATCGAGCGCATACAAGTTGCCACGCTTCTTCCCCCTCATGACAACCAGGCATCCTCGAGAAATATGCAGTCGATCATCCTCGATCACTGCCCTGTAGCCCATCCCGGTCAAAGCTCCTATCGATATCAGGCCACTGTGAAGTTCAGGAACATATCTGACGCCATCAAACACACGGACGATGCCATCGTGCATCCTGACTCTGACCGTGCCACTCCCAACCTGCTCGCACTCCATACCATTCCCCACAAGAACCTGCTCTCCAATGCATGGAATGTATGAGTCGAATGCACTCCTATCTGGAGTCATGGAATGAACACCCCGAGTCCAATAACCACGAACATTGCGCTTCTCCCACGGAGTATGCCGCAAACACCGAGCAATCATCCTCGTCAGAAAACATCCCGTCTTGTGCTCCAACATAAGTCAAACTCTGAGCAACCTCTTCCATAATGCCAATCGATGTCCTCGCTTTCAACCTCGGACAATCCCTCTTCCAATGCCCGCTTTCTTTAAATAGAAAGCATTTGTTGTCACCGCGGCCCCTTGACTTGGACCGCTGCCGCTGCCGCCGATTCCAACTCTTGGAACGGCCCGTCTTGGATCTTGTAGTCGGTCCGCCCTCTTGGCGACCCCGGATGACATTGCGTATCTCACAACCATCGGTGTCACCTAACACCAAACTTTGAAGATCCTCCGTATTCAATGCATACTTCACCTCATCCAACGTGAGTGAGTCTCGGTCATTCGACATCGAGCCTACAAACTTGGAATATACTGGAGCAAGAGAACATAATAGCGTCATGGCATGTTGCTCGTCCTCTATCACACTCCCCAATTCCCGTAGGTCCATTACTATACGGTCCATCTCACCAACATGGTTCCACAACGAGGTTTTCCTTTTCATCCTGTGAGTATAGAAGCGTATCCACAATTGCAACCTTCGTCCAATTGGTGTCTTGTTTGAGTACCGAACTTCAAGCATCCTCCATAGGTCACTCATGACCTCCACATCGGCAAATTGCCGAAGAATCTCATCCTCCAAGGATTGCAATATCTCACCGAGGGTTTTAAGCTCCATCATTCGCTTATCATACACCGTTGCCTTATATGGCATGCCCGTATCACATACGGCACCGTAAACTCCATGGTGCTTCAACAAAGCCACCATCTTTTGTCGCCACGGACCATAGTTGTCCCGGCCATTTAGTCTCTCTACTTCGTATGAACACCCGATCGTCTCCTCACATGAGCAAGACGCCATCGCGGCACTACACTTCTTCGCAAACCGAAAGCTCTGATACCACTTGTTGGTTTCCCGTGCACCTCCCCAACACTTAGGCTAGGTACACAATGCCACCTACGATACGCGAAAACGGTGACCAAACAATCCCAAGCCCGAATTCCACTGAGATATCACCTAGGCACAAAACCAAACACCTCACGGGCACAAGAGAGAGTTGTCACCAACTACCAACTCACTTGACGATCTCGTGATAGATAATGTAAGCACGCAAATATAATACGAAATTAAGAGCAACACAAAAGAGACGGAGATTTACCCTGGTTCGGTTGCAAACAACCTACGTCCAGCATCCAATGCACCCGGTTCCACTATCGATCAAGCAAGGTATACACCGACCCCATCATCTTCTTCCTCCACATTGAGAGACAAGCTCCAAGCAACAAGACCTAACCCTAGATCTCTCACAAAGCTCACACACACTCTAAACCAAGTGGGAATCCCTGATAACAAAAGCCTCTACAACACGTAGAGCTCCTCAAGGGACCAATCCCACACCAATGGAGATCACTACGTAGTAATATAGCCCCAAACTAGAAAGCTACCCAAGGGACTCTAGATCTCAAACACGGAAGATAAACGCAGACACTCACCATGGATCTCCTCCAATCTCAGATCCAAGACCCTTGCTTCTCTCTCCCAAAATAAGAGCAAGCAACCGGCCTTCTCTCTTTTCTCTCTGGAAACAAAAATGAGAGCACGGCTCTCTGGTTTCTCCTTTGGAAAAGAAAGGGAGCATCTCCAGCAATGCTCTCTGTCGGTTGCCCAAGGAAAACAAAGGCAAAATGCCTTTAATTCCCCCAACCACAAAACTTGGGGGCCCTAAGAAGACTGTGTATCACATGGTTTTATCAGCATAAAAACAACAGTATTATCCCATCATGGTCTTAAACTCTTCAAAGATAAGAACTCCATCCCCATTAACATTAAACCTGTAAATCATGGCCATGCACTCTTCCACCGCCTTCGACGTCCCCAGCCGGGTCAACATCCTCTTCAAGCTCCTCACCATGATACATCCCTCCCTCTGCATCACATACATCTCGAACGTCCCTCTCAACTCCCCCTCTTCGTCCCTCTCGCCCTTTTCGCCAACCATTTGGATGAACTCATCCATGTCGCGCAGTCCATCCCCATCCAAGTCAGACGACTCGACCACGGCCTCAGCTTCCTCGAGGCTCAACTCCTGGCTGATGCTACTTAACAGGCATCGTAGCTCGGTAGGTGACAGCTTGCCATCTCCATTTGCATCTAAACGACTGATGATTCGTTCGAAATCAGCTATATAAGATGGGAACCTAGCAAAAGCCATATATACAGCTAGTATGATCTATTAGGCTAGCTAATTGCTCTTGGTTGGTAGTAAAGAGTTCCTTAATTTGGGATGGAAAAAAGTACACGAGATTTGTGGTGGAATCAAGGATTTATATAGAAAAGGAGGGGAGAAGGATCAGTGTGCTAATCGAGACCAGGTTATACATGTTTGTTAAACACTAGGAGGGAAAGGGTCATACTTGGGTGCGTGTTCAAACTGAGACCAGGTCTATATGAGGCGGAATTAATTAGATGATAATGATGTTTAGCGTATTAGTTATGGCCACGGCTGTGAATTAGTTTAGTGCTGTCTGAAATTTCTTATGAGATACGTATTTCTCTCCCTTCGAGAAAGCCATAAAAGTTGGCCTTGAGAAGGACTGAACTTGTTGTATACGAGATTTAGGGAATTGATTGAACCAGTAAAAGAAATACTATAAAGTAGTTATGTGTCGTCAATAATTAGGCTTCTTGATTTTGTTGCGGCTCTTCCAGCATTCTAACTGCCTCCATTCTTTCAGTTCTTGATGCATTCTCTGGGGCTTTTTGAAGTGCTCCATTTTGTATTTTGGTTGTTTGAATTTGGATGTTTCAGTTGATCTAGTGACCGGCGCCTCATTTACGGTTTGGGCGCGGTGTCATTTTACCGCAAGTGCACGGTTAGTGTAGGGTGCGGGTTTATCGAACTCAGGGAGGTGGATGGCTTGAGTGGCTACTAGCCTCGCCTAGGTCGTGTGCTAGCTACGCTGATGATATGGGTGGAAGTGTAGAAATAAAAGAAAGAAATGAAAAAGACACGAAATGAGTCCCCGCTAACACGGGCAAGAGCACTCATGAAACTTGGCATTTGACTTGACCCAGGGTGAGACATTGCCCCAAAAGGTGGTACCTAGCGTCCATGGCCCGATATTCCGGTCGGTGCCAAGCACGCTAGGCCTACCCGGTTCCGGACGGTGGGCATTCCCATGTCCATTAACACCTTCCGCAACCGGGAGCATTAAGGCCACAATGATAACTCCCAACATTTTGTCCAAGCCGTTTCCATGCGCGAGGACTCGATGTCTACACTAGGGGTGTGAGCTATGGCTAGGGAGTCAACCGTCAAGTTTATTCCCCCTTGGCCCGACGGTCAGAGGCGGTCTTTCTCCCGCCAATGACAATGAAACACCCCTGCATAACCCTAATGGCTAAATAGGTCGAATGTGATTTCTAACAATTCATCGAAGCGGGTCTTGACTGGACAAGACACCGGACCCCAACCCCCAACACAACTAGTGTATTGCCGTACGAATTAGACCCAGATTGCTAGAAATCGCCATTGACACATTTCATCGAACACATGCCATGCAACCAAGCCAAATGAAACAACCCAAGCATCAATCCTACTCTAACCCGTATTATGGTTCATCGACACTACTCAATGGTGAAGAACACAAAAATAAGTAACATAAAAGAGATACAAATGTTCACCATCAAGAAAACTTAACACAATACAAAACAATAGAAACTAAGAGGAAGAAATACTTATCTTGAGTTTGAATCTTCAATCCAATACAAGATTTATTGATCAAAAGACCTAATCTAACTACCCTAAGTCTCACAAGAGAAGGGGGCAAAAAGCCCTAAAAACTGAAGAAGATCTCCCTAAAGTCGTGTCCAAACTTCTATTTAAAAGCCCCCTCAAAACCCTTAACAGTTCGGGTCCGAAACCCACTCAAAACTGTCAAAACTGGCCCACCCGATCGGGTGGAAACTCACCCGATCGGATAGAATAAACAGAGAGCTCAAATCCGCAGAAAGTGATCTCACCCGGTCGAGTGGTAACTCACCCGGTCGAGTGGTAACTCACCCGATCGGATGAAATGAAAATTCAGACTGCTGCCAATTTCAGCACACAGCTGCGCTCAGAAAATTCCAGAAAAATGTAGAAAAATCGGATTTGGGCATGCGACCTATCGTTGGACAGCTAACGACGATGCCGACGCTAGAAAAAGAAAAGATCACCCAAAATCCCTCTGGAATGATAGCAGATCTTCAATGAATGCATCAGCGGCGCGTGAAAGGTGAAGAAAAGGCCACCCGATCGGTTGAAATGTCAACCGATCGGGTGAGCAGCTTGTTGCTTTGGCCATCGGGCTTCGGGAGCTTCAATCGGTCGCTGAGGAGAACGAGTGGCGTGACCGGGTCGTCGCTTGGGAAACTTCAGCTTCAAATGAACCGATCGGGTGAGATATCACCCGATCGGTTGGAATTAAGCTCCAAATTCCCTAGAACTCTGTTGGGATGAACCGTTCGGTGAACCGGTCGGTTGACTTTGCACTTCGCTCCAGCTTCAGTCCGGGTCGTGCACGTGTGCATCACCCGATCGGTTGGCTGTGTCCAACCGATCGGGTGGGGGCTGAAAAGTGGCAATCTTGGTCGTTTGACCCCCTGGATCGCGCGTGACTCCTCCCGTTGCTCCGAGGACTCATGATATCGTCGTTTTATGTCCCCAAAGCCGGTAAAATCCTGCAAAATACGAAATACACGGAAAAGTGAAAGAAAACAAGAAAACACGAGAAAACGAATATAAGACGGCGGTAAATAACGAAAAAACACGGAAGAAAACGTGCGCAAATATATGAAATATAAACACATGTCAAAATCCCCCAAGCTGAACTCTTCCTCGTCCTCGAGGAAGACGAGTGAGAGTAGGAGCTCGGAGAGAGAAAATAAAGAGAAAGAGAGAAAAAGAAAACTCTATATCCTAGATCGCCCGTCAGGGCCAACAAAATCAAAAACGACACACCAAGCAAGCAAACGCTAAATCGCATCACTAAACCAAGGAATACGAGTCCAGACAAGTGACGTGGGCCCACGCGGTGAAGCGCGAGTGAGTGTGGTCGTGTGCTAGCATACGGTGTCACTATCTACGATGTGCGATAAAGCTCGATATACACAAATCCAGGAAATGACCCAAATATCGATTCGAATTGAATAAAGCTGTGAATATATAGTTCAAGCATGCATGAGAATAGAGAGAGAATCGAAACATATCATGCGTCAGGGACTCCACAACTAGGGTTAATGAAATCACCACACTATAGCCTAGATAATAGCTAAAAAGTTCCTAAGCCAAGTGTTTTCGAAACCGATGGGGGTTGAGATGATGTGGAGTAGAACACTCGGTGCAAATTCTCGCCTTCCCTTTATTCTCGGCAAGTAGGAAAAGATATTCACACGGGAAATTTTTTTGGGTTTTGGGTATTTGTATATTTTTTTGGATTTTTGGCTATACAATTTTTCTTTCTTTTCTTTTCTCTTCTTTTTGGGTTTTTCTTTTCTTTTCTCCTTTTTTTGGATTTTTGGGGTTTTGGCTATACACATGTGTACTCTCCCAAGTTGGAGAACGGTACACGACGAGGGGATTTGCACCAAGTAAAACAAAATAGAAATCGGAATCTAAACACTTGGGGAAAGGAAACTATTCTCGCTAATTAGAGCATGGGCTAAATGGGTTATCCTAGTCCTTAATTGTGGAATCCCGACACATGCAAAATGAAGTGTACGATATATATATAGCATGCAAAAGAAGCAGACAGTAGAAACAAATACCGCATATTCAAATCGATGCATGATAATCTAGGGGTCATTCCTGGATAGGTATATAAAGTACAATCACAAAGTAGAAGCACACCTAACTCTAGTCACGACACACGACTCACATAAAAGCTAAGTGGACCCGCGATGCATGAAATGCAAGAGGACTCGACTTCCTAAGGCTAGTGAATGTGATTATCGAAGCCGTGCAAGGCGTGCGTGTGATTTTGTGGCGATTCATCATAGGGTTCATCTCTAGGAGAAAGAGATAAAAAGAAGAAAAGAAAAAAAGAAAAAATATGATGGAAAACGACTCAAATAACGAAGAAAAAAGAGACAAATGACGCACGAAGTGCGACTCCCCCAAGATGAAACTTGCATTGCCCTCAATGCAATAATAGTTTATACGGGAGGGCAAAGAAAATGGGGGGGTGCGCACCGACACAAAAAGTGAAAAACATGAAAAACACAAGAATGAAACTAAAAAATAAAGAAAAATAAACACTCAAATAAAAGATATAAAACACGACGAAAGAACACATAGACACAGACACACAACAACGACACGCGAAAACATGCACACAAATTGATTCCCCCCAAGCTAAACATGACAATGCTAGCGAAATGATATGATCAATGTGATGCAAGATATGCTAGGGGAAAATCGGAAAAGAAAAGGAAGAAATCAAAATGCAGGAGAGGACGAGTCCTTGTCCTCCTCGGTAGAGGATGGGGGTGAAATGATAGAAGGGCACGACATGAAGGATTATTAAGATGCAAAAGCAAATCCTAGATACGCTCCCCTCGCTAATGAGAGGAGACGAGATTATTCAAATCTAAACTAGAAGGCGGTAGATTTTTACACTACTGGATTAGGATACACCTGAGCATAGGCGGATCCAAGATCTGAAGTGGGGCAGGTAGCTGCTCTAACTGCTCCTTTTGTGGCTCCGCTAGAAGCGATGTGCCACGTGTGCCAATGGACCCAAGCAATGCACCTCCAAGCATCCCTCGTAGGTGTCCACCTGTGACCTGCAAAGGATGAGGTGCATTAGTCCATGGCAAGAAATTATTTCCCAAAATAAATGTATCCCAGAGATAATCGTCAACATAAGATGGAAAAATAATAAAAGGGTGACGAATAACCCCTAAGAATGGGTCACTATCCTCTATACTAGCGACGACCAAATCCTCGCTCTCCATGAGAAGTGGCTCTCCAAGTGGTGACACACCGCAACATACCTCAAGGGAAATAGATCATGTGTCCTGCGACAGATACGGTGTGTCAAAAATATACGAGTCTAAAGAAATAGGAAGTGAAAATCGAGACTCAAAAGTGGAGTGAGAGTGAGTATGAAAATCTCCCTGAATAGGGGTAATATGCTCAAGTAGATGCTCAGCCCCAGAAGAAATGGAGAGCAACGGTAGAGGTGGATGTGACTCGGACTCCATGAAGTGGACCATCGTATCCAGGCCCTCGTGCACATTCTCCTCGACGATATGCTCATGCTCCTCCATCTGCCCGATGTCCTGAATGACATCCTCATGGTTGAACACCGACCAAGGAGGAAACTGTGACAGAGATGGTTGTGGAGGTGGATGTGGAGAGGACCCCTCGTATGTGGTCATCGTGTCATCGTCCTCATGCACATCCTCCTTGCCCTTATGCATAAGCTCTGTAAACTCCTCGGTCCTCTCATAGGACTCATGTAGGGTATCTAAATCAAGACAAGAAGTCTCTCCCACATATCCTAGAGAAATCTCCTCATCCTCACTATCATCATCAAAAAATGCTTCGTCTTCCAAGTGGTAGTGATGGAAAAATGGGGGTTCGACATGAGATGTGTCTATGGTGGCCGACGGCATGGTAGTCTCAACCATGAAAGTGGGTATATCCTCTCCTTCATCCCCTCTCCTCGGTGTAGGCTCGGTGATTGGTACCATCAAGTTTTGTAATATTTAGCCTTGGTTAAACATGGCACTTTCAAGGAGAGACATGAGGCTTGATTCTTCTTGTGTTTGTGGATGTGTATAAGGTTGAGGAAATGGATGGGAGGTGTTTGGGCTAAGGTTGTGGGAAAATGTTTGGCCTTGGGGTGGGGGGAGGCTCTCAAGCGTAAATGGGCAATCATAATACACGTGCCCCGCCGTCCCACAAGTCTCACAAACCACAAATGAATAGGGATCGTAGCCTCCCATCTGAGCATCGAAATCTGATCTCCACATGGAAATATCAAAGATACCTGGACAACAAAAATAAGAAAACTAGAGAGGATCGTCAATAGTACAAGAAAATAACAAAAAGATAATATAATGGTGGTGAAAAAATTTCTTTTAAAAAAATTTTTTTTTGTGTTTTTATGCGTAGTCTAACGAACCCAAGCTAAGCTAATATCAAACCGAACGCCTCCCCGACAACGGCGCCAAAAACTTGACTGTCGCCCCATTTACGGTTTGGGCGCGGTGTCGTTTTACCGCAAGTGCACGGTTAGTGTAGGGTGCAGGTTTATCGAACTCAGGGAGGTGGATGGCTTAAGTGGCTACTAACCTCGCCTAGGTCGTGTGCTAGCTACGCGGATGATATGGGTGGAAGTGTAGAAATTAAAGAAAGAAATGAAAAAGACACGAAATGAATCCCCGCTAACACGGGCAAGAGCACTCATGAAACTTGGCATTTGACTTGACCCATGGTGAGACATTGCCCCAAAAGGTGGTACCTAGCGTCCATGGCCCGATATTCCGGTCGGTGCCAAGCACGCTAGACCTACCCGGTTCCGGACGGTGGGCATTCCCATGTCCATTAACACCTTCCGCAATCGGGAGCATTAAGGCCACAATGATAACTCCCAACATTTTGTCCAAGCCGTTCCCACGCGCAAGGACTCGATGTCTACACTAGGGGCGTGAGCTATGGCTAGGGAGTCAACTGATTCGGAGTGAATATTGCATATTTAACCCCCTAATTAGTCCTATTTTGTTCCCATATAATGCTTAATTGGTTGCTAATACGTTCGTATTTTTAATACCATCATTTATTAGAGAAATTACTTAATTTGTGCACAAAACATGAATTGTATTGAGTATTTCTGCCTTTTTATATTTTTCATGGGAAGATCTCGATCTCACGATTCCAACGAATATTTATTTGTATTTTTCTGAGATCTGTGCTAATTACTATGAATTTTTGAATGCAGAATACCAATTAAATGGGGAAATACGCAAATAAATACGAAAGTACGGCGCACAAATCTTGACGCATTGCGCGGCATCCATCGGGACAGCCACGTGGCAAGATCATGACGGTCTCCGCCTTCATCCAACGGTTTCAGCGAGGCGCAGCAGCCTTCAACTCGCGACCGTTCGATCGCGATCGAACGGCTGACATTTCATTTCACCACGCAGAGGAACGCATCGCGATTACGGGGCGACGTGGCAGTTTCTGGGCGGTTGGATCTCGATCCGACGGTCGAGAGAACTCCCGCTTTTTGAATCGGAGCGCTCGATTACGGGGCCACGTGGCAAGCGTGCAGCCGAGCGATTAAGATCCAACGGACGAAACGAAGTCGTTTTGAATTCGAAATCGAAAGCGGAGCGGCCATCAGCGTGCATACGTGGCTTGATCTCTGCCATCCACAGATCGATCCGACGGACCGGATTTTCGTGGCATTGGATCGAATTGAGGGCGGAGCGGGTGAAGTCGAATCCGTTTAGGGTGCCACGTGGCATCTTCTCATCAAATCGCGCCTGCATCCGACGGTTGAGAGCTGATGCGCTATTGGACCGGGTTCAAGCGCGAAAACGAAGTGGGTTTCGACCCGTTATACCCCCAAAAACCGCAATGCTATTATATAAGCGTATTTCTAGGGTTTTGGGGGGATTCGGGCGTATTTTGGGACTTTTGGAGCGGCTACTGTGCGTATTTCTCCAGGGGAAAATTCTGAAAAATTCCAGAGGCTATTCTTCCTATTCTAAAGGAGTTTTGGGCTTTAAAGAGGATATTTGGTGATAAATTCTTGAACTTATACCCCGTATTTGGTGTATTTCTTTGTATTTGGCTAGTATAACGATGTATTTGGCCATGAAACTTGATTGTTTTTGCACCATGCGTGGCTAATCTCCTTGTGCTATGGTTGTGATGTTATTATGAGTATTTAGTTGATGAATTTCATGTCTTTAGCCCTATTTTCATGTCAAAATCACTCGTAACATTGATTTCTACAACGTATTTGTTGGGTATTTGCTTATTGTCGATATTATTTACATCCCGTATGGATAGGCCCTGACAAGGCTAGCCAATTTATGTTCACTAATCTGAACTTATTATTGCTTTTATCGTTTAATGAAATCAATGTTGCTAGTGATGCGTATACGGCCACTTTGACTAGTTTTCATCGTTTCATCTTCCGACGTCTTCGTGCCCTGACCGGACGAAGCGTTGAGTTATATAAAAGACATGATATTTCAGCGATTATTAACTCCTAATGAACTCACAACCGTAGCACATCCACTTCATACGTGTTGGTGTTGACGTAGTTAGGGTGTCGTAATTATTGGTTTCTATATCTTTTCGCCCTATCTTAATTGTATATCCTTTGGCACATTTTTTATATACTTGATCGCCACACTTTTCGACGTTCTCGTGCCCTGATCGGACGAAACGTTGAGTTATAGAAAAGGTATTGATATTCATTGATTGCACACACCTTAACGAAATCAAACCCAACACATGATCCCCATACTTGTATCCCTCTCCAAGTCACCGTAAATATCGTTTTCTTTTGCTATTTGATACTCTTGATCCTATATCTTCTTGTTTGATAGGTGGTTGGCTAACATCGTATTATTACTCTTTTCAGATTGACGTTCGTAGTTTTGCAGGTCAGTTGTCCCGTGGATTCGATACCTGGACTCACCAGGATATTACTTGCACGATCTCCTGTGCTTGGGAGTAGTTCTCACAACATTTGAGACGAGGCAAGTTTTATTCACGGACTATCATCCTGCATAAGACAGATAGGATTTAAAAATCCTATGAGATCTCTTTCAAATATCCTTGTGATACAGATCTCAGATCTTTTGTAAGCATCCATATGATGCAGATCTTTCATTCGACTATCTTGTTTAAGTCACGACTCTAAATCATTTGTCTAATGATTTTGACTTTAAACTAGTCTCATCTCTATCTTATCCATCTGATAAGATAAGGCGGTTGCTCATGTGAGAGAGCCAACCTTAATCTGTCCGACATACACACAATAAAATAGCTGAGACTTAAACACAAATGTATAAAATCATTTGTAAGAAACTTGTATGCAATATATAAAAGAACTTCATTCTTTTATTAAACTTTGATCTTCTATAGACATGGGAAATATTACAAGATACAGCTCAGCACCTACGCATTTCCATAGATGATAAGTGTTTGTAGAACACATCTCTGGGGATCGCCTTAGTGAGGGGATCCGCTATCATCTCATGCGTGGATATGTATCCTATGTCTACTTCCTTCCGTTTGTCATAGTCCTTCGCAAACTTGAATCGAATGTCAATGTGTTTGGTCTTACAATGAAATTTAGGATCTTTGACATAGGCAATCGAAGCTTGACTATCACTGTATATAGGAACAGTGCTTGAGTCAGTGGCATTCGTCAGCCTGTCTAAGAATTTCCTAAGCCAAACAGCTTCTTGGACCGCCATGCTGAATGCTACGAACTCGGCTTCCATGGTTGATAGAGCGATGCAGGTTTGTTTCTTACTGCTCCAGGATATTGCACCATTCCCGAGCAAGAAAACAAAGCCTGAGGTAGATCTTCGCTCGTCGAGATCACCTGCCCAATCAGCATCGGTATAGCCTTCGAGTCTCAAGGTATTGCCTTGATAGCATAACGCATAGTCCGCAGTCCCTTTGAGGTACCTTAATATCCTCTTCACCGCTTTCCAGTGTGCCTGTCCTGGGTTGGATTGGTAACGGCTTACCATACCAACACCATAGCAAATGTCCGGTCTGGTACATATCATAGCGTACATCAGACTCCCGACAGCACTGGAGTATGGAACCTTTTCCATAGCTTTCTTTTCTTTTGGATCTTTTGGACACATTTCCAAACATAGACCCTCGCCTTTGCTTATTGGAGTATCAATTGGCTTGCAGTCCTGCATATTAAACCGTTCTAAAACTTTCTTTGTATATGTCTCTTGAGAGAGAGAAAGAAGTTTCTTGGAACGATTCCTTGAGATCTTAACCCCAAGGATATATGCAGCTTCACCCATGTCTTTCATCTCAAAGACGGATGAAAGCCAAGCTTTGATATCCATGATAAGACGCTTATCGTTTCCGGCTATAAGTATGTCATCTACATAAAGAGACATAATTACGTACTTGTTTTTAATCCTCTTAATATATACGCAGTTGTCTTCGTCGAGCATGGAGAAACCATACGACAAAACAACTTCTTGAAAGCGTATATACCACTGCCTTGAGGATTGTTTAAGACCATATATGGATTTACGAAGTTTACAAACCTTATGTTTGTTTTCTTCTTGTACAAACCCGTTTGGTTGTTCCATGTAGATCTCCTCATCTAGTTCTCCGTTAAGAAAAGCAGTCTTTACATCCATCTGATGTAATTCGAGGTCCAAACAAGCCACCATTGCCAGAATTAAGCGAATGGAGGTAAAACGCACGACAGGAGAGAAAGTCTCTTCGTAGTCTATTCCTTCCTGTTGCGTGAAACCTTTCGCAACAAGGCGAGCTTTATATTTCTCGATGGAGCCATCAGCCTTATGCTTGATTTTGAGAACCCACTTGTTCCCAATGGCTCTACGTCCCTTAGGTAAATCAACCAAGTCCCAGACTTGGTTTGTTTTCATGGATTGAAGTTCTTCTTCCATTGCCGCTATCCATTTATCTTTAGCAGGGCATGTGACGGCCTGTTTGAAATTTGCAGGTTCGTCATCATCTTGTAGTAATGTCATGAATGTTTGAGGAAATTCATCCTCAAATCTCAGAGGTGTTAGCCTCGTTCGATTACTACGTCTTGTTTGAGTTTGATCACTCCCACTTGGAATGACATCACTCCCACTTGGAATAACATCACTCCCACTCGGAATAGGATTGGTATCGTTCGTATCATTCATTGGTGAAGTTTGAAACGTATTTTCTTCTTCACCAAGAATTCTCCCACTCAAACGTTCCGATCCTTCTTGATCCCAAGTCTCAAACAAGGATAAGTCTTGACTTATCTCACCCTGTCTTGGAAACTCGTTTTCCAAGAAGACAACATCCCTCGATTCGAATTCTATTAGACCCCCATGTCCTCTTGACCGACGAAAACATATCCTTTGGAGTTTTCAGCGTATAGGATGAAGATACACTTCCTCCCACGTGGCCCAAGTTTGCCATATTTGTGAGAGGATAAATGTGCGTAAGATGCACAACCCCAAGGTTTTAGAATGCTTAAGTCTGGAGTTCTATTGTTCCACAACTCATAAGGAGTAGAACTTACCGACTTCGAGGATACACGGTTTAAGATGAATGCTACCGTCAATAATGCATCACCCCAAAAGGTGATAGGCAAATTCGCCTGAGACATCATTGATCGGACCATTTCCATCAAAGTCCTATTTCTTCTTTCCGCAACACCGTTTTGTTGCGGAGTACAAGGCATAGTTATTTGATGAACTATGCCTTTTTCATCACAGAGTTCCTTAAAACTCGTTGATTGATATTCCCCACCCCGATCGGTTCGCAAGACCTTTATCTTGCGATCTAGTTGATTTTCCACTAAACTCATATAGTTTTTGAAGCAAGATAAAGCTTCATGTTTATGGGAAATCAAATAAATATGACCGAAATGAGTGAAGTCATCAATGAAAGTGATGAAATAGGACTTCCCGCGTCTTGTCTTAACATTCATTGGACCGCAAATGTCCGAATGGATAAGCTGTAATGGAACTTCGGCCCTTGTGCCAGTTCCAAACGGCTTGCGACAAGTTTTCCCTACAAGACAATGTTCGCAAGTTGACATTTCAACTTTTGAAACATTAGATAGCAAGCCACTTTTGGCAAGTCTATCCATTCTAGTTGGTCCAATATGACCAAGTCTTGCATGCCAACAAATGATCTCAGATTCAGAGGTAGAAGCATTTGTCAAATGGAAACTTTCATTAATGGAAGAAGAATCATCATACATTGTATTTAAAACAATTAATCCATTACAAACATTACCAGACCCAATTAAAGAACTATTACAAACAAGGTCAACCTTTTGTTTATAGAACCTCCATTCATAATCTAAAGACATTAACATGACCACGGAAACGATATTCCTTCTAATATCTGGAGCAAAGAGGACGTCGTGCAATAATAATGTCCGGCCGTTGTCGAGAACTAGCTTACATGTTCCGACGCCTTTGACTTCAACACGAGTGTTGTTGCCGACGTATATCCACTTTGTTCCTTGAGTTATCTTTCGATACTCTACGAAGAACCTTCTGTCCTTCGCTACGTGGTCTGTGGCCCCTGAATCAATCAACAAAAAAAGTTAGATTCAGCAAGAAACATGGAACTAGAAACACATATGTAACTAGCCCTACAAGTTACCTTATCACTTCCATCCGTACATGTACGGGCGAAGTGACCGTACTTGTTGCACTTAAAGCACTTGATCTTCTTCAAGTTTTTCTTCTTTGAGTGCACATTCTTTTGCCACTTTTTGTTCTTAGTCTTCTTTGAGGTTTCCGGTTCTTGCTTTCGTTCGTTCACAAACCTTAAGCGTTTATTCTTCCGCTTATTTCCCCCATGTGAGGAATTAGCGGCCACGTGCACTTCTGCACTAGGTTTTGCGGCTTGAATCCGCTCTTCCTCGAGTTCGAGGTGTTTTGAAACATCGCTTAAAGTTTTAATGCACTCATTATGAGTGAGGTGCATTTTCATGTTATCCCAGCTATCTGGGAGTGAACGAATGACTGCTTGGATCTGATGTTCGTCAGACAGCGTAACACCCGCATCCTTTAATTCAGATATGAGATTCGCCATGTGGCGGAGATGCTTTTTCATAGAATGATCTCGCCGCATCTTGTACGAATCAAATTGAATATTTAAGGAGCGGAGTTTGGTAACCGAAGTTCCACCAAACTTTATCTCTAGCTCAGACCATATGTCTTTGGCTAGGTCGAATTCCCGAAATAGACGCATTATGTCATTGTCCATGGCGGACAGTAACGTAATACGTGCTATTTTGTTCTTTCGAGTCCAAGTATCATAAGCTTCCCGGTCCCTCTTGTGTTGGGCCGTATTGCCCAACTCAGGTTCTTCCATTATGTTTTGGAGTGTTTCGAGCACATCTTGCTCCTCCAAAACATATTGGATTTTTATTGACCAAAGTTTATAATTGTCGCCGTTGAGCTTTTCACCTTTGTTAAGCTCTGCGACAATGTTCTTAGAAGCGGTAGACATATTCGATTCAAAAAACTGCAAAGAGAATGAAAAACACGATCAAAATTCTATGCATAAAGTTTCGATTCTTTAAACACTTGATAAGTTCATTGGATGCGTTGAAATGTTACTCTAGAATCGAGAAGTTCACTAAGTTCCCAACTACCATCTAGAAGTAACTTTCAAAGTATCCCTCTTACTTATCTCAAGTAAAAAGAAATCAAAAATAATACCCGTATGGTATTAGCAGCGGAAAAATACTTTGAAAAACATATCTTTCAAAATGGAATAGGTGAGAGTTTGCGCAAAGAATTTTAGCGCAACAATTGCCAAGCCACGAGACCTGTTCTACACACCCATGGGTTAGATAACCATGGCCGGATCGTGGTAGGACTTGGAATTCTAAATTGCGCTATCCCGATTTAAGGACGGGACATAACCTATTTGAAAACATCTTTGTCAAAAATTTGAAATACATTGGCTAATCTCCGTAGAGTAGAGCACAATGTCACAAGTGCATTGGCTAATCTCCGTAGAGTAGAGCACAATGTCACAAGTGCATTGGCTAATCTCCGTAGAGTAGAGCATAATGACATGGCTAATCTCGCATGAAGTAGAGCACTATGGCTAATCTTCAAGGAGTAGAGCCCAATGAAAAACTTCATTAAAACGTTAGTCCCGTATGAACTAGTCGGCACTGTGGTTAGCCCCGTATGGGCTAATCGGCACATTCGAGTTTGACCAAGGCCTTTTGTCACCCCGTATGGGTCAGTTGGCAAGTTTGCAGTCGACCCAGACCTTCTGTCGGATTGGTCGACCAAAAACACCAAATTGGTCGACCAATTTTGGTCTGCAACATCTTCCCGGCCAGGGCCTCTGCCCTGGCCGAGGCTTGGCCAAGGGCCGGCCAGGGCCTCTGCCCTGGCCGAGGCCAGGTCATTGGCCCTGGCCTCTGCCAGGGCCGGCCAGGCCGGCCCTGGCTGTAATGCCCTACCAGCTACTGCACAAGTACTAGAGGGGGGGGTGAATAGTACTTTAAAATAATAAGTAGTATAATTCCAAATTAAATTGCAAACAACTACCAAATCAATTTGCGGAAGCTTAAATTAAATGACAACACAAAATTAACAATGCAAACAAATGATGTTAATGGGTTCGGATCCACCCAAGTCTCCCCGACTTGTTCCCGGTGATCCTACGTCCCAACCACCCGGATCCCCTCCGGATACTTAGGTTAGAAACCCTAACCTAAGATTTCCACTATGAATATCTTGTGAAAAACTTTCACAAGATCAAATCATACATGCAATGGCAAAGTGAATCCCACAACCCAGGATCACAATCTTCTCTCACAACCGAGAGAACCAATTAGCAATATTAAAGAGTTTAAATGAAATAAACAATCTTACCACAAAATCCTATACCTTGAGTTTTTCTTACCCAAATGGTGAAATGAAGGATTTGAGGAAGATGAAGTCACCAAGACCTAGCACCAAGGAAATGACCAGCAATCGGTGCCTAGGAATGAGTTGGAGACTTGGATCAAGCAATAGCTTGAAGAGCTCACCAAGAACAAGCTTCTCTCTAGATCTAGAAATGAGAGAGAATGGGTTTCTTGTGAGGAAGAGAGCTTTAGATTTGAGGGAGAATGGCTATCTCTTTAGAACTCAATGAATCTCTTAATGGCAGCTCTAACCTAGATAGAAATGACCTAGGTTCGTATTTATAGGGTCCCATAAAAACAAGTTAGGTCATTCACCAACGGATAGAAATCTGTGAGAATTAGTCGGTCAAAGAACAATCACTGACCGACTAGTTCATCAACTAGTCGGTCAGTCAAACAACGTGGACCGACTAAGAGTAGATCTGAGAAGAGATAGAATTTCAGACCTAGAAATCTAGTCGGTCCAAGAAGACTGTCTGACCGACTAGTTTCACAACTAGTCGGTCAGCCAATGAACGTAGACCGACTAAGAGCAAAAAGAATTAGTCTGAGTACAAAGTGACTTAGTCGGTCCAAGAACAAAAGTTGACCGACTAAATTGTCAACTAGTCGGTCACCAAACGTTCTTAGACCGACTAACGATAAACAGTAGCTTAGGAGAATTTTAGCATGAACAGTAAGTCACAACTAGTCGGTCAAAGAAGCATCACTGACCGACTAGTTCATAAACTAGTCGGTCGGTAAGTCAACGTAGACCGACTAACTGTAAACAGTAAAGTCCAAGAAATTAAGGAATCAAACTAGTCGGTCCAAGAACAGTTGCCGACCGACTAGATCACCATCTAGTCGGTCAGTACTTGTTCTTGTACCAACTAACATGCACAAACAAGTCCGAATCGAAGCGCGATGCTTCGAGGAAGTTAGAATGAACTTGTGCAAGGATCCTAGAGCTACGAAATGAGCGTAATGAAGATATAGACGTAAGATATACTCAAGGCTTAACATTCTATATATTGAAGCTAAAAGACTATAAGTAAAACCTTAAAGAATGGTCTTCGAGAGCTTCGATTGAATCTTCATAACTTCCAAAGCGTCGCAAGAGCTTCAACGAAGCTTTAGGCATGAATATGAGCTTTGGGAAGTGTTGAGATGTCGCTTTGAATGTTCTCGTGAATTTGGCGACGATCTCCAAAACTGCGCTCACAAATTGTTAGTTCATGGTTTATTTATGTTTGCTCATCATCAAAACCAAATCCGGGGAGTCCAATATTCAACATTCTCCCCCTTTTTGGTGATGACAAACCAACATAAATAATAATCAAAAATAATGATTCAAATGTAAAATACTTACTCCCCCTGCATTGATGACACGTTAATTCCAAAATGAATATATAAGAATTGCATCAATCAGATGAGTAAGATAAATAAAGAGAATCAATTTTCGAAATATCGGATTTTGAAAATCCTTATATATATCTTAACTCCTCCTGAATCTAACATATCAAACTAGATTCTTGGAAATTGAGTTAAATTTTCATTTGCGCTATTTATTATCATTATCTCTCCCCCTTTGGCATTATCCCAAAAATGGGGGGCATACAACGACAACAACTAGGAAATGGAAAATCCAACAACGGGAGTCGTAGACAATGACGACGGACCAAATTGACACCTAGTGAAAAATGTGGAAATCAAATCAAGGTGTGCCAAAATGTCCATTATCAAAAAAAATAATCAAAATCATCAAAAATACCAAATAATTATTCATTTCTTGAATAAAGAAACATACTCTTTAATATTCAATATTCTTGGTTAATTTTGTGCATGGAAAACAATTCTATACAATTATAGAATTTAAATCTATTTAACCAAGTTTTCATGCGTCGAGCGACGAGTTCACATTTCAAATGTATTCAACGAATATGAAAAAAAATGCACGACGAATGAAAGACAAAGTGAATGACGATGAACATATATATATATAGACATCATGAGTATATCAAAAAGGTATCACATCGAATACATGTGGTACATCATATGAAGCGAGACACATCATCTATATAAACATCAAAAAAATACATCATCATCATCAACATCATCCAAGTGTATCAAAATACATCAAAACAACATCATATCATAATATCCAACTCCGACATCCAGAAATCGCAAAAATACATCAAAACATCTCTCAAACCCCATCCTAACCCAAAATACTCTCACTAAGATATATCATCCAAAGCATAGTGGAGAGTCCTCGAAACAAGCGATCACGAGGAGGTGGCTGGATCTGCAGTCTCCGTGGGTCCAGTCGACGGAGTGGACTCAGGCTCTGCAGGGAGTAGAGGTGTCTCAACAGATGGAATCGTCGGGGCAGGAGTGGAGATCTCAGCAACAGGCTCAACAACGGGAATCTCAACAGCAGCATGGGTCTCGACAGAAGCAGCAGCAATGGCCTCATCGCCATGGGCAAAAGAAGTGACAAGCTCGTCAAGCTCCTCATCGTCCATCTCCTCGACCTCAGACACTGAAGGAGGAAGATCAATCCCCATCATATGAGCCATACGGCAGACTACCTCCTCAGTACGAGCCAAACGGGAGTCGTGCTGACGAAGTAGGCGTACGACATCATCCAATGTAGCAGGGGAAGAGGAGGCTGCAGCAGCTGACGGAGTAGACTGGGAAGCAGATGCGGTAGACCTCTGCACATGACGAAGTGCCGCTAGAGACTTCTTCACGGCCGTCGCGTTCAGAGGCGTACCCAAGGGACGCTCATCGTCAGGAGGGAGAGGGACTCGGAAATGGCGAAATACAAGAGTCAACAGGCAAGGGTATGGAATGTGCGCAGACTTATTGGTCTTGCGTATACACTCGAAAGAATCCATCTTATCGAGTATCACGCGAGCCCAATTAATCTCGCACCCCAAGAAAAGAGCGTAGATCAATTTCAAGAACGGCTGGGATGGGAGTGAAGAGGATCCATACTTAGGGAGGAGACATGACTTCAAGATCAGGTTAAGAACCCACGCATTCGGCTTGAAAGATTTCGATGGAACACCAATGAATGCGAAGGGGATAACCTGGAAGATATCTGCAAGAATAGACTGATCCAAGGAGGAAATATCGTCTACGGAAATGTCCGAAGGGAGGAGACCACACGACGAACAACCAAGAATCTCCCCCAAGATTTCTGCCGTGAGAACTATAGGAGTTCCCAAGACAGTCGTCTCAATGGAGTGGCTGGCATCGCACTAGCCTCGAATACGATTGGCATAGAACAATTTCACTAGGCGAGGATACGGTTTGGGATTGGCCTTGGGGTCGTATCGGAGATAATCAAGAAGACCACTATAGGACAGAAGATCAGCAAGGCCGAGAAAATCAGAAAACTGAACGTAATGCTCTAACAACAGTGGACAGTGCTCTATACGGTTGTACGCTGCGAGACACTGAGGGTCATCACGGCACAACGATATGTCTACACCGCCGGCTGGCATAGGAGCTTTACCCTTAGCCTTACGGGTCTTCGGAGGAGGAGTAGGTTCCCTAGTAGGCTCATCCTCAGGGATAAATTCAGAGTCGGAATCGAGAGGAGTAGCCGGTGTGTGGAGTATGGGCTTTTTGGTCTTGGATTTGCGGGGCTTGACGGTCGCAGTCCTAGGCTTCTTAGGAGGAGGCGAAGATGGAGAGGCTTGGGTTGACTTGGCATGACGCTTAGGCTTCAGGGGATTCCTAGGGTCGGAAGGTTGTTCTACGGTCATAGGAGAAGCCCCGGAAGAGGCGATGGGAATCCTCGTCTTAGCCATGATCGTGGCACGACGAGTACAAGCAACACAAACTACAAGCTAGACAAACCCTAGAGAGATCAAACGAAATCGAAAAGCACAAACCCTAAGAGGAAAAATTCCGAAACCCTAGGAGCTAGATGAGATAAATAACAAACCCTAGAGTAGGAATCGACCTAGGAGAGGGAGGGAGATACCTAGGAGGTGGAGTCGACGGCGGCGGACGGCGGGGATCGCCGGAGATCAGGCCGGAGTCGACGGAATTTGAAGGGGCTCGATCGGGGTTGGGGGTTTTTCGGCTGGAGAAGAGGAGAAGATCGACTAAAAAGTGTTTTAGTCGAATAGAAAGAGAGTATAAGTCGGTCTGGAATCAAAAAGACACAAATGCCCTAACACACTTAGTCGGTCATAGTTCAAGCACTGACCAACTAGATTACGATCTAGTCGGTCGGTCAATGAGCTTGAACCGACTAAGTCGAAACAGAGGCACAGATGAATTTCTAGGGCAAGAATTAGTCGGTCTCAGTATATTCACTGACCGACTAGTTTTCAATCTAGTCGGTCGGAAAGTGTACTGTGACCGACTAACGAAAGAAAATGATAGGAGTTAGATATAGGCTTGATCTAGTCGGTCTGAGTTCATTTGCTGACCGACTAGATGAGCATCTAGTCGGTTGACAAGTGAACTTAGACCGACTAGAAGAGTCCAAAAATTGATAATTGATTTCTCTTCACAAACCACTTGGATGAAACATCATAACTCACTCATTAGTCATCTAAATTACCCCATAAAACGTCGAAATCTCAAATACGACATTGAAATACGATTTCGAGCAATAAATTCGAACAAATCACATAAAATTCCCAAGAATTCAATAAATCTAGCATGAATGAAATATCGCGAGATATAATAGCATGCAAGATAATTGAATGAAATATGAATCCTATATCTCGGATTCACCCATAATCCCCAATTCTCGACGCAACCGCACAAAGGAGTCCTCCTTTAGGGGTTTCGTGAAAATATCGGCGATTTGCTTTTGGGTTTCAACGTACACTAATATGATGTCCTTTTTAGCTACATGATCATCTAAGAAATGGTGTCGGACATCTATGTGTTTTGATCGGGAATGATGCACCGGATTCTTTGAAAGACAAATAGCACTTTGGTTATCCACCATGATAGGGCTAGTATCACAATGAATACCAAAATCCTTCAAAGTGTGTCTCATCCAAAGAACCTGGGCACAAGCGGCACCGGCGGCAATGTATTCCGCCTCGGTGGTTGAAAGTGATACGGAATTTTTCTTCTTGGAAAACCAAGAGACAAGAGAATTTCCTAGAAAATGGCAAGTGTCACTAGTACTTTTCCTGTCGGATTTGCATCCCGCATAATCAACGTCACTGTATGAGACTAACTCATACGTGCTAGATTTCGGATAAAGTAATCCAAAATCTAAAGTGTAACTTAGATAACGGAAAATACGCTTTACCGCTACTAAGTGAGACTCCTTAGGTTGAGACTGATAACGAGCACATATGCATACGGCAAACATAATATCGGGCCTACTTGCGGTAAGATAAAGTAAACTACCTATCATACCTCGATATAGACGAATGTCTACATCCTTACCGCCCGTATCCTTGTCAAGATGCGTAGTCGTGCTCATTGGAGTCTTTTTCCCGGAAGCACTTTCCATTCCAAATCGCTTAAGCAACTCCACCGTATACTTCGTTTGGTGGATGAAGATTGCATCGTTCAATTGGCGAATTTGGAGACCTAAGAAATATTTGAGTTCGCCCATGTGGCTCATCTCAAATTGTTCCTTCATAACATTAGAAAACTCTTCGCAAAGAGTGAAGTTAGTAGCACCGAAAATGATATCATCAACATAAATTTGAACTAATAAAATATCATTATTCGCATGCTTAACGAAAAGTGTAGAATCGGCTTCGCCCATTTTAAAATTCAAATCCAAAAGAAAATTCTTTAGGCGATCATACCAAGCTCGAGGAGCTTGTCTCAAACCATAAAGAGCTTTCTTTAGCTTAAAAACATGATTTGGAAATTTTTCATTTATGAAGCCCGGAGGTTGAGAAACGTAAACTTCCTCAACGACATCTCCGTTTAAAAATGCACTTTTAACATCCATTTGAAATAACTTAAAATTTTTATGGCATGCATAAGACAATAAAAGTCTAATCGATTCTAATCTAGCTACCGGAGCGAAGGATTCTTCGAAATCGATACCTTCCTCTTGGCGATAGCCTTGAGCTACTAACCGAGCTTTGTTCCGGACGACGACTTGATTTTCGTCGGTTTTGTTCTTGAATATCCACTTTGTCCCTATGACGGTGTGGTTCTTCGATGGCAAAGGAACAAGCTCCCATACCTCATTCCTCTCGAATTGAATGAGTTCCTCCTCCATGGCAAGGATCCAAGCACTATCTTCGCATGCTTCAACGATATTCTTTGGCTCTATCGATGAGGCAAAGGCACAATTGGCGAAGTGGTGGACTTGAGATCTCGTCTTGACACTATCATTAATATTGCCAATAACTTGCTCATGGGGATGGTCGTGAACGGTATGAAGCCGCTTGGGAATACCTTGATCACCACTTTACCAATGATCACTCCATATTTTACACCTTTTTCCCGTGGATTTGCATGCCATTTAGATCGCCCAAATCATGTTTTTCACGATATATCGACGATATTGCGATGCTTTTCACGATTTGTTGTTTTTGTCACATTGCAGGTGATTTGGCGCGATCTGGAGTGATCTCGAGACGCGCTTACTCTACACGGCCACCGACGACCTCCCCGAGGGATATTTTGCTGTTGGAGAGGAGCGGAAGAAGAATGGACGTCGCAGGAGCGACGAGGAGGCCAAAACAATCAGATTGGGCATTTTTTGTGTCCCACTCGGCCGAGTGGAGGAGCCGCTCGGCCGACCAGCGAGACACTGCTCGGCCGACCCGTTCAGACACGTTTTCCATGTGTACTCGGCCGAGCGACGAAAACCACATCGGCCGAGTGACGATACCACGTCCGCCCGAGTGGCGCCCAGACGAAGGCCCTCAAAAAGATCGAAGTTACTGTTTTTCGGCCACCTGAGCTTCAGAAGACCCACTCGGCCGAGTGGTAAACCACGTCCGCCCGAGTGCAGTGAAGCCATCGGCCGAGTGACGACATCTCACTCGGCCGAGCCGCCTCCGAACTGAAGGCCCTTGGAGCCCCCGACTTACTGGAAAATGACAGGGTTTTCACTCGGCCGAGCGACTTTTGTCACTCGGCCGAGTGCGATGCGCTGCCTGTAGCGAAATTTGCGGAAAACAGGCTGTGTAGGGGCGTTTTGGTCAGGATTTTTGGACGATTTTTGGGGCTATTTAAGCCCTGTTTTTACCCTAGTTTTAGGAGCCATCTCTTAGATTTTTTGCAGCTTTTTGAGATTACTTTTTAGCTTTATTATTTTGTGATTGGAGAAGAGAAAAACTTGGATTTTTGTTGGATTAATTGAAGAACTACTTTGGTTTGCATCTCTCTTCCCCAAAAACTCTATTTTTATTGTTTATATCATTGTTGTGATGAATTCCATTGTCTATTTCATTGATTATTTTTGTGCTATTGCTATGATTTGTGAGTAGTCTCCACGTCTTGGGGCGTGGGGATGAACCCTACAAGCCCAATTTCGTATTTGTGATAAATTGGTAGAAATTGTGCTAGAATCAATAATTAGAGATTAGATTGGGATCGAATTACTACGGATAGCTAGGTATTCATATCAATTGGGATTTGCAAGAGATTGGATCCCAATTTGATAGGAAGCCCTAGAAATCCGAATT
Source organism: Scilla litardierei (assembly GCA_030789695.1). Taxonomy (NCBI): domain Eukaryota; kingdom Viridiplantae; phylum Streptophyta; class Magnoliopsida; order Asparagales; family Asparagaceae; genus Scilla; species Scilla litardierei. The sequence continues at coordinate 799,687,228 of CM061142.1, read as the reverse complement.
GGGTTGGAGTCGGATTTTCGAAGTATCGGTTTGCAAGAGATTGGACCGATACCAGGATCTCCGGTTGCAATTCCGTGCCGATACCCATTTGCAAGAGATTGGACGGGTAGGAACTATCCTAATTTAGATTGTGGACCGAGTTTGCAAGAGATTGGGCTCGGCGCGCAATTGGACGATGATGTTGATCCTAATGCTAGCTTTCCTAGGCTAGGGTTTGCAAGAGATTGGACCCGACCCTAGGATAGCTATAGACCGGCAACAGCGCGAGAGCGTGAGCTTGGTTCCACATTTAGTTGCAACTAGTTCATCCAAATTCTCATTCTAGCAATTTTGATACCGACAAACCACATCTATGAAATACGGTGAGTAGCGGGGATTCCCCATTCTCTAGACGTTCTTTATTTGATTTGATATTTCGCACATTTGTCTGACGATTGTGACAGGATCGCCCAAGGCAACTCTTTCTATTCTTGAATAGCCAGGTTGATTAGGAGCAAGCACGGTCATTCGTCCTCCCTGTGTTCGATACCCGCTCGCCGCTATACCGTGCGCTTGCGGTAAAACTACAACCGTTCTTTGGGTGTACGTCCCGGAGCGACCAACCAACACCTATGATGGTTCCGCTCTCGTTGCCTCCAAATACGACGCGGTTTCCATTCGCAATGGGAACCACTCCGGAGAGCAATCGAGCGTCACCCGTCATGTGTTTTGAACACCCGCTATCGAGTATCCAATTCCCTTTGGAGCTAAATTTAAATTTGTTGCTCCTTTTCTTTTTCTTTTCCTTGAGTACCTAAAGATAGAAACTTTCATATCATGGTACCCAAGGTCATTGGGTCCAAGGGATTAGACCTTTGGAAGCCAAGTCCAATTGGACTTAGACTTCCCCACATAATTCCTACTATGCACAACATCCGAAAAATAAGCATTCATATACTCTTGTTTTTCATCCATGCTTGTGTCCTTTGGGCTCCAAATAGTGAAAATTTTGGGAGCCATCATCCTATTGGGTGCATGCATGCGACGTTGATTTCTACGTGATGCATGTTGTGGATAGGCATATGGGACATGATGGAATGGTGCACGACGAGAATTATTCATATGATGAGGTGGGTGTACATATGCATGTGTGGGAACACGTGCGTGAGGGTGTCTCACATGGTGTGCACGTGCCCGTGAACGTGTAGCATAGAAATCATCATATGTGTGAGATGGTGGAGTAGGACGTGTGTTCCTACGTGGCATGGTATTTGTGTACATGTAAGCATGCCCCTTCTTTGGAGGTCCACCCAAAGTGTGTTTCTTTCCAAAAGAGGGTGTGGACGAGGTGGAAGCACCATTGGTAGTTGAACTACCAATAGAGTGTTTGCTCCCACTCGTTGAGGCTTCGGAAGTTGGCCTTACAAAAGTAGTGACCGACTTGGATGAATTTCCCATCATATATCCCAAGCCAATGGGGTGTTTGGCCGGAAGTACGTCTTTTAGGATATTATCCAAGTGGCCCTTACCCTTGTTGAATTTGTTGATTCGGCCCAATGTGTCCTCATATTTCTCTTTGAGAGAATGCAAAGAAATATCCAAAGTGGATATTTGCGATGTGAGCACATAAACACGAGATTTAAGATTCTCGTTCTCAATACTCAAAGTCGAGTTTTGAGAAGTTAAATCCGCTATCTTATGTTCTTCCGCATCCTCAATGCTAACATGTTCAAGTTTAGATTTGAGATTAACAATCTCATTTCTTAACTCTTCAACAACGGTGTCGTTGTTGGTGATGATAGTCTTAGGCGATGTTTGAATGCTAGCTAGGTCATCTTTTACTTTAGTATATCTATTTACTAATTTAGTGTATTTTGACCAAAGTTGAGAGTTAGCATTCCTAAGATCGTCCATGGTTACCTCATCGCTTTCGACATCACTATCATCGGAAGAGGAGGATTCTTGATCGTGCTCCTCTCTTGCCATGAAGCACATGTGCGCTTGCTCCACGTTCTCATCGTCCGACTCTCCGCTTGAGGAATCCTCGGAGTCGGTGAATGTTGTTCCGACAAGTCCCTTTTTGTACCCCTTTTTGTACTTCTTTGACTTTTCGAACTTAGGCGCCTTCCACTTCTCCTTTTGCTTGTTTTGAGGACAATCCGCTTTGATGTGTCCTGGCTTATTGCATTTAAAGCACAAAGGTGGAGAGGCGTTAGTAGAAGTAAACTTAGATTTTTGTTTGAAGTTACCCTTTTGGAAGAAGCGATTGAACTTCTTTGCCATGAGTGTAATGGATTCCATGTCCATTTCTTCTTCCGAGTCCCCATCATCGGTAGAGGTGGATGAAGCCGCCTTGAATGCAATCGCCTTTTTCTTAGGCACATCTAGGTTCAAATAGGACTTCATCTTTTCTTGTAACTTCACCTTGCTATCTTTGCGTACCTCGTATGACATCAAAGTACCCATTAGTTGAACTACGGTATATTTATTCATGTCATTACCTTCCTCGATGGCGAAGGTACGTTTTTCCCAAGAAGAGGGAAGTCCTTCAATAAGCTTTGAGCACTTCTCCTTTTGAGTGTAGGACTTGCCGAGGGCCTCTAACTCGTTTATTATGTCAACAAAACGAGCGTAATATTCTTTCATCTTCTCGCCCTGTTGCATATGAAACATTTCGTAATCTTTGTTTACGACTACGAGTTTAGAGTCTCTTACCCTACTCGTCCCTTCATGAAGAATGAGGAGGGAGTTCCAAATTTGATATGCACTCTTACATGTGCATATCTTATTGAAATCCTCGGGCTCCCATGCGCATTGCAAGGCGTTCATTGCCTTGGCATTGCTTACCTCCGCGGCGACCTCCGCGGTAGTCCATTTCTCAAAGTCTTCTTCTTTGGGTTCGATGTATTCCTTCATTGTAGTCCTCCATAAGGATGCACTCTGGAGGAAGGTTTCCATCCGGCATTTCCAATACCCATAGTTGGTACCGTTGAAGAATGGAGGCCTCGTAGAGGAATGTCCTTCCATCACCGAAGATGCTCCTTCACGGTTCCTGAAGGTGTCATAGTTGGAAGGTGGAGGCACGGTCTTGTTGTCGTTGGCAGACATAGCTGAGTATCTGGCTCTGATACCAAATGTAATGCCCTACCAGCTACTGCACAAGTACTAGAGGGGGGGTGAATAGTACTTTAAAATAATAAGGAGTATAATTCCAAATTAAATTGCAAACAACTACCAAATCAATTTGCGGAAGCTTAAATTGAATGACAACACAAAATTAACAATGCAAACAAATGATGTTAATGGGTTCGGATCCACCCAAGTCTCCCCGACTTGTTCCCGGTGATCCTACGTCCCAACCACCCGGATCCCCTCCGGATACTTAGGTTAGAAACCCTAACCTAAGATTTCCACTATGAATATCTTGTGAAAAACTTTCACAAGATCAAATCATACATACAATGGCAAAGTGAATCCCACAACCCGGGATCACAATCTTCTCTCACAACCGAGAGAACCAATTAGCAATATTAAAGAGTTTAAATGAAATAAACAATCTTACCACAAAATCCTATACCTTGAGTTTTTCTTACCCAAATGGTGAAATGAAGGATTTGAGGAAGATGAAGTCACCAAGACCTAGCACCAAGGAAATGACCAGCAATCGGTGCCTAGGAATGAGTTGGAGACTTGGATCAAGCAATAGCTTGAAGAGCTCACCAAGAACAAGCTTCTCTATAGATCTAGAAATGAGAGAGAATGGGTTTCTTGTGAGGAAGAGAGCTTTAGATTTGAGGGAGAATGGCTATCTCTTTAGAACTCAATGAATCTCTTAATGGCAGCTCTAACCTAGATAGAAATGACCTAGGTTCGTATTTATAGGGTCCCATAAAAACAAGTTAGGTCATTCACCAACGGATAGAAATCTGTGAGAATTAGTCGGTCAAAGAACAATCACTGACCGACTAGTTCATCAACTAGTCGGTCAGTCAAACAACGTGGACCGACTAAGAGTAGATCTGAGAAGAGATAGAATTTCAGACCTAGAAATCTAGTCGGTCCAAGAAGACTGTCTGACCGACTAGTTTCACAACTAGTCGGTCAGCCAATGAATGTAGACCGACTAAGAGCAAAAAGAATTAGTCTGAGTACAAAGTGACTTAGTCGGTCCAAGAACAAAAGTTGACCGACTAAATTGTCAACTAGTCGGTCACCAAACGTTCTTAGACCGACTAACGATAAACAGTAGCTTAGGAGAATTTTAGCATGAACAGTAAGTCACAACTAGTCGGTCAAAGAAGCATCACTGACCGACTAGTTCACAAACTAGTCGGTCGGTGAGTCAACGTAGACCGACTAACTGTAAACAGTAAAGTCCAAGAAATTAAGGAATCAAACTAGTCGGTCCAAGAACAGTTGCCGACCGACTAGATCACCATCTAGTCGGTCAGTACTTGTTCTTGTACCAACTAACATGCACAAACAAGTCCGAATCGAAGCGCGATGCTTCGAGGAAGTTAGAATGAACTTGTGCAAGGATCCTAGAGCTACGAAATGAGCGTAATGAAAATATAGACGTAAGATATACTCAAGGCTTAACATTCTATATATCGAAGCTAAAAGACTATAAGTAAAACCTTAAAGAATGGTCTTCGAGAGCTTCGATTGAATTTTCATAACTTCCAAAGCGTCGCAAGAGCTTCAACGAAGCTTTAGGCATGAATATGAGCTTTGGGAAGTGTTGAGATGTCGCTTTGAATGTTCTCGTGAATTTGGCGACGATCTCCAAAACTGCGTTCACAAATTGTTAGTTCATGGTTTATTTATGTTTGCTCATCATCAAAACCAAATCCGGGGAGTCCAATATTCAACACTGGCCACTGCCAGGGCCAGCCAGGCCCTGGCCGAGGCCAGTGCGCCGGCCCTGGCCTCTGCCAGGGCCGGCCAGGCCCTGGCAGTGGCCAGGGCGCCGGCCCTGGCCTCTGTCATGGCCGGCCATGGCTTGGCCATGGCCGGTCATGGCCAAGGCCATTTTGGGCATTGGCCGGCCATGGCCCCTTTGGCCATGGCCGGCCACCCCCTTGAATGGGGTTGCCGCACACATTCCTCCCCCTTGATGGGGTGATCGCCGGTGGTTATTGGCCGTAGCCAACCCCCTTCGCAAGTGGAGGGGGGGTGCATGGCCTTCATAGCCCATTTGTCCATGGTGCATATGCACCAAATTTCATCTTACCCGATGGAAATAACTACCATCATCTTCCTCGATGAAGCACCCGTTCGTCGATGAAGCATCCGTTCGTCGATAAATTAGTTATTTCCTAATGGTCGTGTGCCAAAAATGAATAACATACTATGTGAACGGTCGGTTCTTCCCGTCACGGAGAGTTCCTACCATATCCGTAATGATAGGAGACCCTAACGTGAAAAGAACAACCGCTGCGTTCTCTCCGTCACGAAGCGTTCCTACCATATCCGTAATGGTAGGAGACCCATTCGTGAAAAAGACAATGACTCGTTCATAGTTTCGACGGGACGACGGTTTGACCGGGGCGAACCCATATGGCTTTGATACCAATGTAGGATCCTGCCAAAAACAGAGTTAGGATCGATAATTAAAGTTGAGACTTACGCTTGCGTATGCGGCACGGTAGTCTCGGAACTTTGCCTTCGGATTCGCCACGACGGATCGAGTCTTCTCATGAACGGAGTAAGGCTACTAAATCCACAATCTAAATCTCTACTTTAGATTAAGAACTTGGATAGAGGGAGAGGAAGTATTTCGGTAGAGCTTCGCTAGAATGAAGATGCATGCATGAATGCCATGCAAAAAGTGTAAGAAATGGCTTACCCTTGGGTCTTATTTATAGCCCCCAAGGTAGTTATTTTAGGGTAAATTGTTCCTTTGGAACAATTTAACTAAGGTGTACCATGGTACATGGCACATTATAAGCTTAAGTTGTACCATATGCATGGTACAACATAAGCTTAAGATATTCCCCCTTTATTAGCCATATGTCGCATGCACTTATGCATATATAATGCGACTTTCCTACTCATCTAGAGATCCTCTCCGCAAGGGAACAGATTCCCTTTGCGTACGACTTCGTGTACGCGACGTTCGAGGTCCGTATTCCCTCGTACATCCCCCACAAGGGTGTACAAACGTCTTCCATATCCAACACTCTACTATTGACACTTTGAAAAAGGAAAAGTCCAGTTTTAATGATGAAGCACCTTGTCTCTCTTGCCCTTCCTTGATGAATAATATTAGCATGCTTAAACTTGATTTGATTAAGCTCGAAACTGAAAAAGACTATGTGATTAGAGAGCTTAATGATAAATTCTGCATGTTGGATAATGATTTTAAAAGGAAAATGATTGAATTTGGAAAGAAGAAAGAGGAAAACAAGAGAACTTTTATAAGTAAATACACATTGCTTGTGGAAGAAAATAAGTTGTTGAAATCCAAAGTCTCTAATCTTGAATTGGCCATTAAGAAATTCTCTATGGGAAAACAATCGTTGGATACTATTTTAGAGAATCAACTATATGGCAATAATAGAAGAGGACTTGGATTCGGTTTGAAAAACGTTGAAAAGTCAAAATTCAAGAAATTCCACAATGCACCTTCTATTGCAAAGAACTTATATGCAAAGTGCTTTACTTGTGATAGTGTAGGCCACACTTCATATTATTGCAAATTTAGGAACACTAATATCAAGTTTAAACAAGTGTGGGTTCCTAAAACAATATTGGCTAACACTAATGGGCCTTGTTGGATTCCAAGGTCACACTTAACACCTTTCATGTAGGTGTGATGGAGTTTTGGCGAGGAGCGATAAATTCAATGTCTCATTCTTTTAGCTCCTTCGTCAAAGAGCGACGAGAAGGTATAATTTCTATTCCCCTTTGCATTTCATTGCATACCTTCATAGATTGTTTTGTGTGCTTGATTTATTTTGTTTTGTGTGATTGCATGCATGATTTTTTAATGCTTTTATTTCTGAAAAAAACAAAAAAAAATAAAAACAAAAATAAAAAAAATTGTGCTTATTGATTATCCTCTTATGAATCTCTTAAGTGGTATTGTATGAATGATCAATCTATCCCTTGTAGAAGTCAATTCATTATTGTTGTAGCTACATGAACATGATGTTATTCTTTTTAGTAGCCATGACGTGTCTCATAAGTTTTAAACTTGACTTCTACACCTACATTTGCACTTTCACGATATTTGACTTTTTAGTACTTTTGGAGATTCTTTTGAAGAATAATAGAAAGTGAATGTAGGAATGATTAATTTCTGAATTTTCTAAGGGATATGAAGTGTTTAGCCATGAATTAAAATTGAGCAAAAAAAATTGCAAATGAAAAAAATATTGAAAATTGCTCCGTATGAAAAATGGATACACTTCATGGCTAATACACAATCCACGAGTATCCAACTTGTGCTAAATGGGTAATCATTAGTGTTGATGTATATAACTCGTCAAGCAATGCCACCCCGCATTTAAAAGTCCTTTTAGGCCATGTTTCAGGGTTCGGTAACTTGAACTCATCTTTGATGAGGTGGGAAAAATCAATCCTAGTGATATTCATGAAAATTGGAAAATGTGGATTGATTTGGTTGATTTTCTAAAATTGTATCTCCTCTTAGTACTTTATTGTTTATGTCATTACACTTACACAAAGGTGGAGAAGTCTTGTTATGAAATTTCATGAGCTTGAATTGTCTATTCCTTGGAAAACTCATGCAAATTGCACGCTACATTTAATAATGGTTTATTTTTGCATGGAATATTTTTGTGACTTCATTAATCCACTTTTGGTGATTACAAAGGGGGAGAAAGAAAAGAAAGATTTGTCGGTATTATTTGTTGAAGGGGGAGCATGAAATTTGTCGGTATTATTTGTTGAAGGGGGAGCATGAAAAATAATGTTGAAGGGGGAGCTTGAGAGAAGGGGGAGCATGCTTCTATATTTACTATTTGTTGTGCATGCTTTGTAATGCTTGAATGACTCATCCATACATCATATTGCATTACACCCTTCAACACACTTCACACACCCATACTCATTGCTCAAATCTTTCATGGGGTTGTCATCACCAAAAGGGGGAGATTGTTGGGAGCAACGATCTAGGATCTTGGTTTGATGATGACAAACGTGTCGTTATATCTAACGTGTGTGCTTAGTGTGTTTCAGGCTTGACGAAACAATATACTTTCACTATTTGGCGGAATTGCTATTCGTATAGCATATTGGGAGAAAGGGAGTGTGTGCACAAAGAAGTTTGACTTGGTCAATGGAGAGCAAAGTTGGACTTGGTCAAATTGGTTATTGGATCAATTCAAATCTTTTTGAACTACACATCAAATCCCAAATTGATTGATTCAACCCAATCCCTAGCCAATTACAAATTTCCTAGTTGGTAGTGTCCTCATCCTAGCCAAACTTATTCCTAGCCATATTTCAATTCAAATATCATATCCTATTCCTATTCAAATCAAATCTCTCCCGATATCATCTCTATTCAAATAACAAATCTTATTGGAAGATCTTATAGCCAAGGGGCTATACACGCATGCCAAAACCCTAGATACTCATATTTAAACCCTCATCATATGTACCCCAAAAATGAGTGGCAATAAAAGAAAGGGGGGCACAAAATATTTGAGTGCGGCAACCACAAAGAGGGGCTAATTCCAAAAGGCTCTTTACGGCTGATACCAAAAAAATTATGTAGGTGACGGCAACAAAAATTAAAAGTGAGAGAGGGGATACATCAAAGCTTACGGCAACTACAAAAAAAACCCTAAACACCCTATATCATAAGCCGCAACCTACTTCTCCTAAAGCCAATACAAAAACCACTCCATTCACGTTATCATCCAAAGACAAGCACCTAGCAACTACGTGTTCATCATCGTGCCATCAACCCACGGTGCTGCTGCCAACACGAAGCAAGCGTCGAAGCCCCCATCATGCCATCATCGCTGCCATATCAGGTTGACATCATTCCAAGGAGAGCGGAGACCGCCGCTGCTATCATCGAAGCGACGAAGCCAAAGGATCCACTGCAAGAGCTCGCCATCATCGGAGTCCTCCGCCGCTGCAACTTGGAGCCGCCGCCGCCATCCGTAAGTATGGCTACTGCAAGTTGGAGAAGTCGCCATCGTAGAGCTCGCCGTCAGAGTTCTCTTCGCCGTCGAGACATCACGCTGGAACTGTAGATCGGCGAAGACGGAGAGAAGACGACGAGGTTGCCAAATCATCGTTGCTACTGAACGCCGTCGACGCTTGAGTTGGAATCGCCGATGTCGAGTCGTAGTGGTCGCTTGGTGCTGCGAAGATCACCGTGAAGAGGAGGAGAACACTGCTGAAGCTGCATCATCACAAAGCAATTGCTGCATCCCTGAATTGATCTGCCACCGTGAACTTTCTCGCCGCCGGTCACCGCTCGAGAAGACGAGGAAGTCGCCGTCGCCATATCGCCGTTGAAGCCGTCCGCCGCAGTCGAAGCCCAACGCTGCCTTCGCCGCTGCTCGAAGAGATCATCGCAGTGCCTCAACGATGCCACTGTGAGGTGATCACTGGAGGCACTCGAACGCCGCCGAACTTGCCGAAGAAACCGCCTTCGAAGAAGCCTTCGCCGCTGTCTTAATTCATAAAACACAGCGCCACCTGCCGTAACGTTCACCGTCGAAGAGTCGGAACACGTCGCTGCAGTCGAAGCCGTAAAGAGAAGTCGAAGCCGTAGAGAGAAGCCAAAGCCCGCCGTTGTCATCGTCGGTCGGAGGAGCGGACACTGCATGAAACCACCTTCGTGCTGATGTGGATAGGTCTGAGCCAAAACGAAATAAGATCGACGGTGGAGATTATCGCATGCGATTAAATTCGAACGAAACAAAGATCGGAAATTGATGCTGACGTGGCCTTGGAATTAAAGGTGTTTGCTGTGCAAACCGACCGCATCCATTTAAGCTTTGAACTGCTTTACTTTGTGCACCGACTGCTTATTTCTAAAGGAGCTGCTAAGTGCACAGCCGCCCTGTTTATTGAGGATTGAACTGCAATTGCTTTACGCATAGACCAGTGCATAACTTGACATCCAGGAGTCGGATTGAGACACCGTTTGCGTCAGATTGGAGCTGACAACGTGCTGATTGACAGAGACGCCTACACGGACACAAACTGAGTATTTCTAAACCCTTAAACTCTTTTATTTGTGTCTTAGTGTAACGTTCTCTGTAGGGGAAACTTTTACCTATTTTTGTGGACTATTTTGGGACTTGTCTAGTTGGGACTAGACAAGTGGGACCCAGCTAGTTTGGGACTAGCTGGTAGAAAGCTTTACTAGGATTGATAGTGAGAGGAAACACTGTGTGTGGGGTACTGAGAGCCTGGCGAGTGTAGAGACGTAGAGGGTGCTCTGAGTGTGCTCTAACTTGTGGTTTTGTACATATTGCACTATTCAATACTAGTTATGCTTTGGGGGCTGGAGTAGGTCGTTGGGACGACCGAACCAGGGTAAATCTACTGTGTACTCTGTGTCCGCTTTTTATTTACCATGTTGGTGCTATAACTGCGTGTGCTTATTCGTGGGTTGCACGAATTATTTTTAAAAGCCTATTCACCCCCCCCCCCCCCCCCCCTCTAGGCTAGGATCCAGATCCAACATAAACATGCGCTACAGGATGTTCGACTTCAATTCCCTGTGTTTGGCAATAGTCTAGAAAGACTTGTGATGTAAACTCCCCCGCATTGTCCAGACGAAGTTTCTTTATCTGGTAGTCGGGGAAGTGGGCCCGCAACCTGATTATCTGAGCTAAAAGCTTAGACAGTGCAAGGTTACGAGTGGACAGTAGACACACATGTGACCACTTAGTAGATGCGTCTATCAGGACCATAAAGTACCTGAACGGACCACTTGATGGGTGTATAGGCCCACAAATGTCTCCGTGGATTCTTTCCGGAAAACTTGGAGACTCCATGTCCACTTTCAGTGAAGAGTGTCTCGTAATTAGTTTATCCTTATAACAGTGTGGACATGGAAATTTACCTTTTTGAAGAATCTTCAGGTTCTTCAAGTTTATACCCCTTGAGTGTTTTATGATGCGGTACATCATAACAGATCCAGGGTGTCCCAGTCTATATGCCAGAGCTGGAATTCTGGTGTTTGGGGGCACTGTAGGTGCTCCGCCATTGATGTTTCTGGAGTTTGTATACTTGTTTGGTAGAGTCCCGAGGGGAGTCCCTTGAAACGTTCCACAATGGTTTTTGAACCATTTGTAAGAGACGTTACAAGCAAGTATTCCCTTTCATTTTCCTCGACCGTCTCTAAGTGATATCCGTTTAAACGGATATCTTTAAAGCTTAGGAGGTTTCGGATAGATTTAGGGGAGTATAACGCATTTCTAAGTGTGATTAATGTGTTACCAGGAGCAAAATGATTGCTTCCCCTGATCCTTTGATTATATTAGCTGGTCCTGAGATTGTTCTCAGTGGACCAGAGTAGCTACCTATGCTCGTAAAGTAGTCTATATTTTGAAGGATCGAGTGCGTCGATGCACTGTCCACTATGCAAATTGAATTCATATCTATATTTGTCACGCCCCGCTTCCCTAAAATGGAGGCGAGACGTGAGAAGGCCCGCTCAAACGTGGAGCTGTGAAGCAACACGCCTGATAAGCGTCATTTTAGTATAAGCAGGTCCCTGTAAACGCAAAAGGAACAACAACAATAATAATAATATGAGACGGATATGAAATAACCAATCCCAAAGTTCGTCCACAAAATATTCAACATCACAGAAAAGCCACCAGGCTAACAGGAAAGAGTCTAAGGCCCAGAACAAGGCCAAACCAAACACAAACATAACAGAGTATCAAACTAGGTGCCATGCACCGACAACTAAGCAGTCTAACAAAAGAAGCTAAACGAAGACACTAAGACTGTTCCCCAGTGTCAACGAAGTCCTCGATCAACGCGGGTTCTGACTCAGCGTCAACGAACACCACGTCCTCAGCAAGTAACTCAGGCTCGGGCTCTAACATGTGTCACCCAAAAGAGAAAAGGGGCACATGTCAGCAAGTCGAAAGACTTGTGCAAGGAAACGGAAAGAAAGGTAAACTAGCAACCTAGCAGTTAAAGTATGGTGCATGGCAAGTAAGGTAAGATGGTAACCAGAAAAGTAAGTACAAGTAGCAAGTGGTTGTTATGACATGTAATGTCAAGTAACAAGTACAAGTACAAGGGATCACTCAACGAGTGCCCTATTGCCCGCAGGCTGTGTTCAAGAATCAAGTACAAGGGATCACTCAACGAGTGCCCTATTGCCTGCAGGCTGTGTTGAGCTCGTCTTCTGGAACACGAGCCAGAAGGTGTATTTGGCATAAGATTGTGCCCACGCAAGGTGGGTGCCTAGCCGGAACAAATTGTACAAGTATGTAGCGAAGCTACGCAATCACGATGAGTATTCAAGCATGCAATGACATGAACATATTCGTGTACCGTTAATTGTATTTAAACGTGACAAGCAAAATGCAATGACATGAATATATTCGCGTACCGTTAATTTAAATTAAACATGGCAGTTAAAATGCAATAGCAGTTAAGGATGCATGGATGACATGAACAGTTAATACGTGTACCGTTAATTGAAAGTAAACGTGACATACAAGCATGATAAATGTGACGGACCAAGCCTCGTTGTCAAGCTAGGTCAAAGGCATCTAGACGGCTATCCTTTCACCGTCTAGTCTCTTTTACGCTAAAGCAAGGGAAATGGCCTAAGACATGGCCCAAATCAAGAGATGCAAGTTTCACTTGCCTGATACCGGGATTGACGAGCAATGAAGATCGTCACACGAGCTAACTACGGAATGGATCACTGTTATGGCAAAACAATCATTAGCACAATGATTCTAAATAGGTTTCTTATTAGAACCCTAATCATCTATCAATCCATTTTATTAGGGTTTCACAATGTCAATGTGGGTTATACTAAAACTAAAGGTATCGAGTATTACCGCGAAGAAGCGAAGGAACGATGCCGAGCAACCACGGCAACGGGAGAACGATCCGGCTCAGATATGGAAATGAGGGGAGAAATCTGGAGAAATGGGTTTTGATGTGGATTTTCAGGGTTTGATGAAGGTTTGGGGAAGATGGAAGGTGGGTTGTGACAAGGGAGGGTTTGGATGATGAAGGATGAGCTTGGGATGAAGGATCAATGGCGGGCTCAATGGGGGAGAAATTAGGGTTTTAGGTCATGAGGGAGGAGAAGAAAACGTTTGGAGGGGTATTTATAGAGTTTGGTGACGGCAGGGCAAAACTAGGGTTTCTTGCACTGCTTAGTCGGTCAAAGAACAACTGCTGACCGACTAGTTTAAGAACTAGTCGGTCGGTTGACCAATGCAGACCGACTAAGTGTAAACAGTAGCTCCAGTCGAAAACCTTAACTAAGAGTTAGTCGGTCAAAGAACAACTACTGACCGACTAGTTTGACATCTATTCGGTCGATGAACATTCTTAGACCGACTAAGAGTAAACAGTAACTCGACTGTACAGAAGAACTAAGAATTAGTCGGTCTGAGTACAAAACTTAACCGACTAGTTTAACAACTAGTCGGTCGAAAGATGAACTTAGACCGACTAAGAATGAACAGTACTGATACCAAAAATTAGTAATTGAGTTAGTCGGTTAAAGAAGCATTGCTGACCGACTAGTTTACAACCTAGTCGGTCAACCAACGTTCTTAGACTGACTAACGACAAACAGTAACTCCTGAATAACTTTTCAAGCCCGCTAGTCGGTTCAAGAAGGTTTTCCGACCGACTGGATCGTCATCTAGTCGGTCGGTGCCCCTTCTTATACCGGCTAACGTGCACCAAAAGTTCCGAAATGGAGCGCGAAGCTCCGAGATGGTTTTCTAAGTCTCCTAGGTGCAGGTGATTTTGGGACCCTTAGGGCACAAAAACTCTAGTCTCGTCCTAAGTCGGACGGAACATAGACAGAAATGCAGCGGAAAAATTTTATGTTAATCTAATTAACATGCAACCCTAAGGAACCAGACCCTATTAGCCAGGAACTCTGCCAACTTGGGGTGGATCTGACCACCCCAAGAGGGATCTAACTACTGCGAATAATTAAATGAAAACTTAAACACATACCCGGAATCTCAGCCCTGGGGCAGGCGAGATGTTCCGCGCCGTCTTCCGAGCTGCTCCCGTCCCACGCCGAGCCGCTCCTTGAACCGCTCCCCGCACCGCTCCTCGAACCGCTACGCATCCCGAGGCGATCAATCCCCGTGTCGCCGAGCCACCCACCACCGAAGAAAGTTTCACGCGAGTGAAACCTCCGCCTAGATTTCGGATCTGAATCCGAACTCCTTTGCGGCTTTGCTAGAGCCCTCAGGAGCAAGGCAGAAATTTATAGGGAGAGGAGAAATATTAATTTAGCTTAGATCCGAGCATGCTCCAACATTTACGAGAGCCGCTCAGATCTAGAGCTTGGGACGAGTTTAGAGGAAGGGGGCAGACCCCTATTTATATAGGCGGCTGACCCCTCCCCTCTACTCAATTTCCGATGTGGGACTAAAAATTAGAGTTAATTAAATCAAGTTAGTTTGCACTTCACAAAGTGCAAACTTCCGTGAATTTTAACTCACTCACCGTTGAGCTTCAAGATTGATACAACCTATCAATACGACGAGCGTTCAACGGTGAACGCATAGGAAAAAACCGTTCGTCAAACGGAGTTCGTTTGACCCTCCAATTGAGTGTCCAAAGATCAACCCACGACTAGTTTTTCACAAAAACTGAGCCGTCAAAATTCTGCACCCATCAAGGGTTCAAAACCCTAAAACTGGGGCCCACAGGTGGGCCCCACGCGTCCAGCGCGCGCAGATCAGCCCAGGCCATGCCTGGGCAGAGCCCAGGCCGCGCCTGGGCTCTGCCCAGGCGGCCTGGGCTCAGCCCAGGCCTGCGGCTGGGCTCAGCCCAGGCCGCTTGGGCTTTTGCCCAGGCCCTGGGCAAGTCCAGGCCAGTGCCTGGGCTTGCCCAGGCCTTGTCTCTTCTGGTTTTGACCAGCAGACTAGAACAGATCTGGTCTGATCTGGGTCTGTCTGGTCTGACCCGTTGGGCTGTTTTGGGTGTAACTTGGGCATCTGGTGTCCGATTTGGACGCCGTTCGAACCTGGGTCTAGACCGGGACATTCCCGTCTTACCCGTGAACTTTTCCTTGCGTTTTATATTATTAAATATTGTTTTAAACAATTTAAAACACATTTAATCTCTTTTGCATCAAATGCAAAATAGTCCCTATCTAGGCTTAAATTATCATTTGCATCAAATACAAATGATCCGAGGGCATATTCCTCTACATCTCCCACTTGCACTCAGGATCATTTATCCCGAATGCAGGAGATGATTGCAAACATCTTTTGCAATATTTTATCCCTTGCATCAAATGCAAATTATTCTCCCTAACTAATTTCTACCTATTACTAGACGAAGATCGCACTCTGTGTGAGACCCTACAGCCTGACCCTTACAACAGGTTGAGCTCGAAGCCCTATACGGCAGTGACCACGAGCAGTGGTTGTCGTCCCTGCTTCAGGAATCATCATTATGTGGTTAACTCATTGACATGAGTATTGTCGGGACCACCCTGACTGTTTCCGTGATGAATTCCGCAGTTATAGTCTTTTCGTCTAAACTATGTCGTGTAGATCAAGTCTAGGGTACGGTCAAACTGTCAACCCCAATAACTTGACTCCGGTTAGTTTCTATCAATCTTTAGTCAAATCATGTTGGACTTGTTCCAACATACTCTGGCCAGAGTTTTTACCAAAGATCGAACTAACCCTACGACACTAACTCCCATTGACCGGGAGAGACGAATCCTCTCTTGGTCATTACTCTCCTCATACGCTTCAAGTGTCACCCAATCAAAGACCTTTCGACGCGGCTTGCCTCGAAGCTAGGTCATTTGATCTAAGTGGCACCGTTCACGCACAGGTTCGTCAAAATGACCTCAAGTCAAAAGACCAACTAGCCTATCATCACTCAGAGTCATCATTGACAGATTAGTCAATATAACCATATGATAACTCGTGTGGATCGTTCAGTGAACTCATTCTCTAATGAGCACCTGTGTCTTGTCAACGACTTCGCCAAGTCAAGCGATCATGAGATCATCGCCACCGCTATACGGTGAAGACTAAGACACAATGGTCTATCCGATGTTTCGATATCCTAGTCTCGAAACATCTACGACCACGAACCCTTTTTAGACTTATGCTACAGACGGTCAAACATTTCTCCATGATCGAGATACTCATCTCGATACCTGTTTGACCTTGCATAAAGTCTCAGGACTTTACCTAAGTTAATATCTAATGTTAACTACATTATAACATAACTTAGATAATTTTTTACCAAACAGCTTACTGTTATTTCGAACAAGATGTTTGTGCTATGCACACATGAAGATAGATAGCCTCGAGGGTATCATCTCTCAACATCTCCCACTTGCTCTCAGGCCCATTTATCTCGGTATCTCATACCGTTTTTACACATAAGTTTTCCCGACTTCATGTGGTAGAGCCTTCATGAGTGGATCTGCTAAAACCGTCTACATTATAGACTTAAGGGTTTCTATGTTTAGACCAACCATTTGAATCTCATTCAAATAATTCATTTGGTCTTTCAGAATCCATAATATTTTAATTTACTTGGATCTTATCCAATTCATCGTACCTTACGATAATCATTTAAATTAGTTACTGGTCATTTCAAATGGCTCATATTTATTTCTGATAAAGAATCAAACTCTTTTGATCACTTTGTCAAAATATATGTTCCATCCCTTTGATGCCTCACATGTAATTTACATGCTCCCACTGACCTTGAAAATTATCTGGTTAATTCATATAAGTTGGTCCGTCTAAATCATATTTAGAAAAAAACGAACTTGTAAGTGAATGCTCCAATTTTCATGGTCAACTTAAGCGTTTACATCGAGTTTGGTCCGAGTAGTTCTGTACACATCTGCTGGTGGAAAACGGTTTCATTATAATCCGTTTTATAGGAATTAGTATGGAAAAACCGTTCTCGACCAACATGATTGCACTTCCCTATTTTCCTTTTCTGCACCAATCTTTCAACTTAAAGATTTACTTGCAGTAAGTGAGGAAACATTTTCCTTGGGCACGTAAACTAAATTCCAAAATTTATTTACGCACACGGACCTATTCTGGTTGCATCAAGTTTTTAAATCGGAGTTACTTCTCCGAATTTCATCCCGGAAGTTGACTAAGTCATCATCAGTTATGATGTCTAACTCGACTCTTCGTCTCACGAGATTCGAGTAATTATACAACTTCCTAATGTTTGATTTAATGAATATCTTATTGATAATGTCCTCATAGAACATTATCAAAACCTAGGCATTACTATCTGGGACTTAACCCAGAGGAAGGACTTAACTCAGAGTCACTTGTTATGGATCGCACCGAATCTAACTAAGTGTGATTCGTACCATTTAACACACTGATGTGTTAACAGACTTGACCTGAGAGAAAATCACATTTTCTTTTAATTACACAAGATTTTATGTAGCTAAGTATTTAACCATTCGATCTAATCGAATCAGTTTAAATACTTTTGTCTTTTCGTTCTTTATTTTTTCAGACTTGTGTTTCATCAAGAACACGTGTCTTAATAAAATATACGAATAACTTATTTTGGTTGATCTAGACTCGGGTACATCAGTATGTACCAGACTGAGTTCGACAACTCATTTTCCCACTGTCTTACAGATGGGTTTCGGCCAATTTTATCTAAGAGGATAAGACTCACAAGTGTCCGTAGACTTCATAATACGAGAGGTCAGACCCCTCTTTATGTGACTTGTGAAGCTTAGTCTCTCGATACGGCCTAGTCTATTTTACTATATAAGTTTGCTACTATCTTGTGTATTTATATATTAACATTTAATATATGTATATATAGTTATTACAAATTACTTAACACAAAACATTGCTTCCGAAGCAAGGTGACGACATTCGTCCAAAAATGTGTTAGACGTTTTTGTATAACTATTTATTCTGAAATCGTGACATCAAAATATATCACATTTTCATTTCCTCCTACTTATGCCTTTACTAATGATAAATTAAACTAACTTTCTCAATTGACTTTCCGGAGTGCCTTCTTCCTTTTCTAAATCACATTTAGATATTAATTAACCCAACATAAATAGCTATGCAAGCATCTTATGTATCCAAACGCTTGAGCTTTGCAATCTCGAGTTTAGCTCAAGAAGTTGCTTGTCTCAAGATCCGGTTGGGATACATAGTCTTGCACCGCTCATGCACTCGTATTCGACTCAAACGGTTTGATCGAATTTTCGAACTTTGCGGATCGGAATTGTTTGTCCATACAACCTTGAGGGTAGCTCGACAAGTTGTAGGGAGAAACATACTTCGAATATCCTATATGTTCAAGCTTCCTCATATAGAGAAGAGTGACATGTAGCTTTAATTTATTTGTTGGACCCAGAACTTAATGAAATCATATTTCTTAAGTCTGTTCTTTAGAAGGTCATTTAATGTCAACGAGAATATAGTTTAATTCCATCAATTAGAATTTAACTTGATATTCAATCAATCAACTATTTGACCAGTTAACTTATTCCAATATTATATTTTGATTCCTTCGGTAAACATAGTCTTGCCCTAGTTTTTGCATATGTTCAATATTAAATATAGGTAGATTGGCTTTCATCTATCTATATCCTCCCACTATTTTTACGATCGTTTTAAAGCTTAATAACAAACGATTTAATCGAATTTAAAAATTAGTGAAAGAGGGATCCAATCATCCCGAACCTCACAACCTTGAGGAGACTCAACAAGTTGATTGGTTCCATGACTGGTAGACTAACTCTTGGTCAATCACATCACATGTGATTCCCTGTCGATTTTTACCCACAGTCACTTATGATCTTGAGGAGACTCAACAAATCATAATGACTGGTCTAGTTAGACTCTTGATTTCGTGTCCAGATTTGACTTAAATCGATACTCGAGGAGACTCGACGCATCGATTTGGGTCAAGTCTAGACTACATCACATGTATGTTGGAGTTTGTTCCTTAAAGAAAAAACAAGTCACAGCTTGAGGAGACTCAACAACTACAATTGTCTTCTTTGAGTTACCAAGCTCCAAAATCAAGGAGGGATACGAATTAATCTTTAATAAGATTTATAACGCATTGACTATATATAGTCCAGGGTGTCATACAATCATGATTCGCGACATTGCGGTCCAGCGGAACACAGCCAGGGAATTGACTAAGCCAGGATCACTGCCCCTTGTACTAGCAAGGGTTGACCCAGAACTCTTAGCCAAGCACATTGACTGGACCATGGTCCATTGAATGAAGCTTGTCATTTTTGTATGTGTGCCATAGACTAAACAGCTTTTATTAACAACTAATTAATCCTATCAACTAGTTGCATCCTTAAATTCAAAATTTTAGGATTTGTTTAATAACTTTTATTAAGTCCTTATCAACTATAAGGTTCACGTGCTATCCTAATCATTATTAGGATTTTAATAAATTTTATTAACAACGCTAAAAGCGAAGTCCTTTAATGAAAATTAATTATAACAATTAGAATTACAAATTCATTGAAGGGACTACCCTAATCAGGAATTAGGTCTTGAAGTGTTGTTAATGTTTTATTAAAACACAGCATGTCATTAAAATTCAAGTAATCATTATTTAATGGCTAACCTAAAGGGTTGTCTTGTGTTATCAAATAAGGGACAAGAAGACATAGCCATTAAAAATTTACACTAATTTTATCGCATAAAAAGTGTACAACTATTTAACAATTAAATAGACTAAAGTTTATCGCATAAACAATTTTAGCATGCATACTTAAATTTAACATTTAAATTTAAAAATACGATTTTTAAAACATTTTATTTTATCTCATAAAGTAAAAGCTTGTTTAAAAAATCATAACATTTGCATGCTACTTTAAAATATTTATCGCATAAAAATTTTAAACTTTTAAAATCAGTTTTTAAAAATATCTTATAAATTTAAAACATCATTTAAAAAATTCATGTTTAAAATTTATCACATAAAATTTTAAACACCATTTTAAACTTATCGCATAAAGTTTTAAAGCTTTAAAACAATTTTAAAATTTATCACATAAATTTAAAAATTCCATTTTAAAACTTTCATGTTTAAAATTTATCATATAAAATTTTTAAACAAAAAAAAATTAAATTTATCGCATAAATTTAAAGAAAACATTTTTCTGTAAAAGCATTCAAATAATAAATTCGCAGTCCTAGATCAGCATACAGAGATGGCTCTGATACCAATGCAGGTGATTTTGGGACCCTTAGGGCACAAAAACTCTAGTCCCGTCCTAAGTCGGACGGAACATAGACAGAAATGCAGCGGAAAATTTTTATGTTAATCTAATTAACATGCAACCCTAAGGAACCAGACCCTATTAGCCAGGAACTCTGCCAACTTGGGGTGGATCTGACCACCCCAAGAGGGATCTAACTACTGCGAATAATTAAATGAAAACTTAAACACATACCCGGAATCTCAGCCCTGGGGCAGGCGAGATGTTCCGCGCCGTCTTCCGAGCTACTCCAGTCCCACGCCGATCCGCTCCTTGAACCGCTCCCCGCACCGCTCCTCGAACCGCTACGCATCCCGAGGCAATCAATCCCCGTGTCGCCGAGCCACCCACCACCGAAGAAAGTTTCACGCGAGTGAAACCTCCACCTAGATTTCGGATCTGAATCCGAACTCCGTTGCGGCTTTGCTAGAGCCCTCAGGAGCAAGGCAGAAATTTATAGGGAGAGGAGAAATATTAATTTAGCTTAGATCCGAGCATGCTCCAACATTTACGAGAGCCGCTCAGATCTAGAGCTTGGGACGAGTTTAGAGGAAGGGGGCAGACCCCTATTTATATAGGCAGCTGACCCCTCCCCTCTACTCAATTTCCGATGTGGGACTAAAAATTAGAGTTAATTAAATCAAGTTAGTTTGCACTTCACAAAGTGCAAACTTCCGTGAATTTTAACTCACTCACCGTTGAGCTTCAAGATTGATACAACCTATCAATACGACGAGCGTTCAACGGTGAACGCATAGGAAAAAACCGTTCGTCAAACGGAGTTCGTTTGACCCTCCAATTGAGTGTCCAAAGATCAACCCACGACTAGTTTTTCACAAAAACTGAGCCGTCAAAATTCTGCACCCATCAAGGGTTCAAAACCCTAAAACTGGGGCCCACATGTGGGCCCCACGCGTCCAGCGCGCGCAGATCAGCCCAGGCCATGCCTGGGCAGAGCCCAGGCCGCGCCTGGGCTTTGCCCAGGCCCGCGGCTGGGCTTGCCAAGGCCGCTTGGGCTTTTGCCCAGGCCCTGGGCAAGTCCAGGCCAGTGCCTGGGCTTGCCCAGGCTTTGTCTCTTTTGGTTTTGACCAGCAGACTAGAACAGATCTGGTCTGATCTGGGTCTGTCTGGTCTGACCCGTTGGGCTGTTTTGGGCGTAACTTGGGCATCTGGTGTCCGATTTGGACGCCGTTCGAACCTGGGTCTAGACCGGGACATTCCCGTCTTACCCGTGAACTTTTCCTTGCGTTTTATATTATTATATATTGTTTTAAACAATTTAAAACACATTTAATCTCTTTTACATCAAATGCAAAATAGTCCCTATCTAGGCTTAAATTATCATTTGCATCAAATACAAATGATCTGAGGCATATTCCTCTACACTAGGCTCGTTCTAACACTAAGATATCGACGTTATGAAGCCCGTCACGAATGACTACTTCAAACACGTCGACCGACGGAAGAATCTAGAGAATCACGACGAAACGAACGAAAATGAAAACTACGGAGACGGAAATGGAAATCACAATCAAGAAGAAGCAACCAAATATATATATATATATATATAATAAAATCCATACATGAAAAACCAGTCGTTACAACCTCCCCAACTTAAGAAAATTCCGTCCTCGGAATTCCCAACACTCACGTGTCCGGGAACAAAAGTGGGAAACGCTCTCGCATCTCATCCTCATTCTCCCAAGTAGACTCTCCAGGCGAACCGTGCTGCCACATCACTCTAACAAGATCGACGACCTTGTTCCGAAGTGACTTCTGACGCCTGTCCAGGATCTGCACTGGATGCTGGTCATACGTCAAATCTGGGCAAACGGTAATCTCCGAGAAATCCACAGCATGAGATGGATCGCTAATGTATCGACGAAGCTGCGACACATGGAAAAAATCGTGAACTCCTTCCAAATATGGCGGCAAGGCTAAGCGATAAGCTACCTCGCCAACTCTCTCCAGAATATCAAACGGTCCAATGTATCGCGGGCTCAACTTCCCTCGCTTCCCAAAACGAATCACTCCACGATTCGGGGAAATCCTCAGAAACACGTGGTCGCCCGGCTAAAACTCCAAAGGACGACGTTTAGCATCCGCCCAATGCTTAAAACGGTCCTGAGCAATCCTCAACCTCTCCCGAATATTCCTGACAACCTCCACAGCCTCCACAATCATTTCAGTTCCCAACAGCTCCCTATCACCAACGTCATCCCAACTCAATGGCGATCGACATTTCCTCCCATACAATGCCGCGAAAGGCGCCATGCCAATAGACGCCTGGTAGCTGTTGTTGTAAGAGAACTCCACCAAGTGCAGATGGTCCTCCCATGAACCCTTGAAATCCAACATGCACGCTCTCAGCATGTCTTCCAAAATCTAGATTGTCCTCTCGGACTGGCCATCCTTCTGCGGATGGTACGCCGTGCTGAAACTCAGACACGTACCCAAACTCTTCTGCAAACTCTGCCAGAACTGAGATGTGAACCTCGTGTCCCTGTCCGACACGATGCTCACGGGGACTCAGTGAAGTCGCACGACCTCCTGCACGATTCACGTTACATCACTATCCAAACTAGGAAAGGAAATAAAAACGGAGAGTAAAAGAATTTACCTCCATATATCTCCTTGCTAGCGCCTCAGTGGACTGTCCCACTCGGAATGGAATAAAGTGTGCGGATTTGGTCAATCGATCTACGATCACCCAAATCGCGTCATTCTGCTTCGGACTTCGAGGTAGTCCAGTCACGAAATCCATAGTGATGTGTTGCCACTTTCACTCCGGAATCGGAAGTGGTTGCAGCAACCCTGCCGCACGCTGATGCTCCGCCTTCACTTGCTGGCAAACCAAACACTTGGCCACACTCCGTGCCACACTCCTTTTCATGCCATGCCACCAAAAATTCAGACGAAGATCCTGGTACATCTTGGTCCCACCAGGATGCACAGAATACGGCGAACTGTGTGCCTCCACCATCAACTCCTCTCTGATATCCCCAGCTGGCACACACAACCTGGCTCCAAACCTCAGCGAGCCATCCTCATGAATCAAAAAGTCAGTCCGTAGACCAGCTTCAACCTGCCCTCGAATCTTCACCAGCTTCGGATCCTCAGCCTGACTTGCCTTAATCCGATCCACGATCGTTGACTACACCTGCATGTACATCAACGAAGAAGCCTCCCCAGGAAGAACAATCTCCACTCCGGACTCGCAAAAATCATGCTGCAATCTCCACTGCGAAGTCAAAACCATCACCGCGGGAAGCCTACTCAAAGCATCTGGCACCACATTCACCTTGCCAGGGTGATACTGCAAATCAATCTAATAATCTGCCATAAGCTCCAACCATCGACGATGTCGCATGTTGAGCTCCTTCTACGTGAAAACATACTTCAAGCTTTTGTGATCGGTGAAGATCTTCACTTTCTCACTCAGCAAGAAGTGCCTCCAAATCTTAAGATCAAACACAACGGCAGCCAACTCCAAATCATGCGTCGGGTAATTCTTCTCATGAACCTTGAGCTGACGAGAGGCATAAGCCACAACATGCCCATGCTGATGCAACACACAACTGAGACCCTTGCCAGAAACATCGCAAAAGATCTCAAATCCACCGCTGTGATCAGGCACAACAAGAACAGGGGCAGTCGTCAACCTCTCCCTCAGAACACCAAAAGCATCCTCACAATCACCCGACCAAACAAAAGCAACATCCTTCCGTGTCAACCTGGTCATCGGCTCGGAAATACGGGAAAAGTCCTTAATGAATCACTGATAGTAACCAGCAAGCCCAAGGAAACTCCGGATCTCAGACGCAGACGACGGAACAGGCCACTCTCTGATGGCCCTGATCTTCTCGGGATCCACTGAGATACCATCTCCAGTCACCACATGCCCCAAAAAAGCAACTCTATCCAGCCAGAACTCGCACTTCGAAAACTTAGCATACAACCGATGCTTCCTCAAAATCTCCAATACCATCCTCAAGTGCGAGGCATGCTCCTCCTCCGACTTCGAATAGATCAGAATGTCGTCAATAAAGATAACGACAAACTTATCTAAAAATTCGTAGAAAATCAGGTTCATCAGATTCATGAAAACTGCGGGTGCGTTGGTTACGCCGAAAGGCATAACCACAAACTCATAGTGTCCATACTTCGTCCTGAAAGCTGTCTTCGGCACATCATCCTTCTTCACCTTCAACTGATGGTAACCACTCCTCAAATCCAATTTAGAAAACACCCTCGATCCTCCCAGCTGATCAAAGATATCATCGATGCGAGGCAACGGGTATTTATTCTTAATAGTCACTGCATTCAGCTCCCTATAGTCCACGCACATGCGACGCGAACCATCCTTCTTCTTCACCAACAGCACCGGTGCTCCCCACGGAGACACACTAGGGTTGATGTAACCCTTCTGCATAAGCTCATCCAACTGCCTACGCAACTCCTCCAACTCTGCTGGCGCCATACGATATGGTACCTTCGAAATGGGCTGCGCACCTGGGATAAGATCGATAGAAAACTCCAAAGTTCGATCAGGCGTCAATCCAGACATCTCCTCGGGGAAGACGTCACCAAAATCTCACACCACAGCTGGCCACTCCAACTCCATCTGCATAGCCACAACATCCACCAGTCTGGCCCGAAATCTGACCGGACCCAGCGAACTGCTACCACGACTGAACTCAAATACCGGATGTCCGGGAATCTCGAACACCACCTTCTTCCTTCGACAGTCAATCGTAGCATAGAAGCTCGCAAGCCAATCCATCCCAAGGACCGCATCGTAGTTGATGATGTCGTGGACAATGAAATCAGCACAAAGCTCACGTCCACAAACCACCAACGGACAAGAATTGTACCCACGATGCACCGAGACCACACCGTTCCCTGTGACGATATTCCAACTCTTAGGAAGAGAGGACGTCAACAAGGAATGCTTCTCCCCGAAGCTCCGGGCCAAAATGCACATCGACGCACCTGAGTCAAAGAGGACTCGTGCAGGAAATGTGCAAACCAAAACCACACCTAGCAAACAGTCTAACAATCAAATCATATCCTAGCAACAAGCATGAGCAAGCAACCAACATAATCAACAATCAAACTAAGGAAGAAAAATAGCTAGAATGAGCGTTACCTGTAATAACCTCATCCACGGCCATGCTCTCCTCCTCAGTCATCAGAAAGGCCTGCCCTCTCGAAGGAACAGCCTGCCGGAAGGCCTGTCTCTGTGGAACAAGAGGAGCTCCACGTCCAACGGGCACAGGAGCTCGCTGCTGCAACGGCTATGCTGCAATAGGAGCCCGCCAAGGCTGCTTCGACTTCGGGCACTCTCTGATGGAATGGGCAGGATCTCCGCAGACAATACACTGTCCCAGGAACCTCCTACACTGATCCCTGAGGTGTCCAGTCTTACCACAGAAATGGCAAGTCTTCAGAATAGGCCCTCCTGGCCTCTTGAACTGCACCAGATGATTAGGCTTGAAACCAGGCCTAACCACCGCCCTGGCCTGCTCCATAGGCCTCTTCCCAGCTCCGGAAACATGTCCCTTCCTCTGGTTCAAATTCAACTCTTGCCGCCTCGCAGCAATCAGAACCTTCTGATATGACTCCAGGTCAGAAGAGGTCACAAAGCTCTGAAGCTCCAATGCCAGTCCCTGAAGAAATCGCTGAGCTTTCTCATCGGCATCTTGCACCATCTTTGGTGCAAACCGACTGAGCCTCGTGAACTCTTGGTGGTACTGATCCACCGACAAGCTCCCCTGCTTCAGATCTATGAAGCGCTGCAGCATCACTTGCCTAGCAGCCTTCGGAAAGAACTCTCCATCAAATCTAGACTTGAAGGTAGCCCAAACTATCGGCTCCACCAACATCTTCTCTTTAGCATCCCATCAGTTTCTGGCATTGTCCTTCAGCTGCCACTTAGCCAAATCAACCCATCCAGCCGGGTTAATCTTCACCATCGCCAGGTTATCCTCAATATTCCGAATCCACTCATCGACAGCCAGAGGACCCTCAGACCCATCAAACTATGCGGGACCCAGCTCCCGAAATTTCTTCACTCCCGGCTCGGAGCGAGGGGCATCTGGAAGTGCCCGGGCAGCTCGAGCAAGCGGAGCATTCTAGACTTGCAGGAGCACGCCCTGCTGCACTTGCATCATCTGGATCATCATCCGCATCATCTCTCCATTGGTGGGTTCCCGCTCAGGCTCCTCATCATGAGGGGGCGCACCACTACCTCCACCACGGGTGAATCGCCTTCCTGCCATCTAGTAACACAGAAAACGAAGCAGATTAGACTCATAGCTTATGACTCGGATATCGAACTTATTTGTTGGACAATCTTATATTATTATTGTTATCCCTGATAATTGCAGTTACAGAAAGACCTGCATGGGCCACCACTAAAACCTGTCACGCCCCGCTTCCCTAAAATGGAGGCGAGACGTGAGAAGGTCCGCTTAAACGTGGAGCTGTGAAGCAACACGCCTGATAAGCATCATTTTAGTATAAGCAGGTCCCTGTAAACGCAAAAGGAACAACAACAATAATAATAATAATGAGACGGATATGAAATAACCAATCCCAAAGTTCGTCCACAAAATATTCAACATCACAGAAAAGCCACCAGGCTAACAGGAAAGAGTCTAAGGCCCAGAACAAGGACAAACCAAACACAAACATAACAGAGTATCAAACTAGGTGCCACGCACCGACAACTAAGCAGTCTAACAAAAGAATCTAAACAAAGACACTAAGACTGATCCCCAGTGTCAACGAAGTCCTCGATCAACGCGGGTTCTGACTCAGCGTCACCGAACACCACGTCCTCAGCAAGTAACTCAGGCTCGGGCTCTAACATGTGTCACCCAAAAGAGAAAAGGGGCACATGTCAGCAAGTCGAAAGACTTGTGCAAGAAAACGGAAAGAAAGGTAAACTAGCAACCTAGCAGTTAAAATATGGTGCATGGCAAGTAAGGTAAGATGGTAACCAGAAAAGTAAGTACAAGTAGCAAGTGGTTGTTGTGACATGTAATGTCAAGTAACAAGTACAAGTACAAGGGATCACTCAACGAGTGCCCTATTGCCCGCAGGCTGTGTTCAAGTATCAAGTACAAGGGATCACTCAACGAGTGCCCTATTGCCCGTAGGCTGTGTTGAGCTCGTCTTCTGGAACACGAGCCAGAAGGTGTATTTGGCATAGGATTGTGCCCATGCAAGGTGGGTGCCTAGCCGGAACAAATAGTACAAGTATGTAGCGAAGCTACGCAATCACGATGAGTATTCAAGCATGCAATGACATGAACATATTCGCGTACCGTTAATTGTATTTAAACGTGACAGGCAAAATGCAATGACATGAACATATTCGCGTACCGTTAATTTAAATTAAACATGGCAGTTAAAATGCAATAGCAGTTAAGGATGCATGGATGACATGAACAGTTAATACGTGTACCGTTAATTGAAAGTAAACGTGACATACAAGCATGATGAATGTGACGGACCAAGCTTCGTTGTCAAGCTAGGTCAAAGGCGTCTAGACGGCTATCCTTTCACCGTCTAGTATCTTTTACGCTAAAGCAAGGGAAATGGCCTAAGACATGGCCCAAATCAAGAGATGCAAGTTTCACTTGCCTGATACCGGGATTGACGAGCAATGAAGATCGTCACACGAGCTAACTACGGAATGGATCACTGTTATGGCAAAACAATCATTAGCACAATGATTCTAAATAAGTTTCTTATTAGAACCCTAATCATCTATCAATCCATTTTATTAGGGTTTCATAATGTCAATGTGGGTTATACTAAAACTAAAGGAATCGAGTATTACCGCAAAGAAGCGAAGGAACGTGTAATGACCCTACTTTTCATATACGCGTATTTGTACGTATTTTTGACATAGATACGTCCGTATATTTTTGGGAATTATGCCCATATTTTTCTTTTAATTATTTGATGTAGGAATTTATTTTAAAAGATTTTAAACTCATTACTTGAATTTAGTAAATGAGAGTATTTGGAGAAATACATGTATTTGGAGTGTATGAAGTATTTCTTCAAGTATTTTTAATTTCTTAAAATACAAAAAATCCACATTTTTATTACCATGACAACACATCCTATTAGGTGTCATGTTTTTAGTTAATTAGAGACACATGGCTTATTAGGTGTAAGAAGGAGAGGGATTTGGGGATTCCTAAAACCTATGCATGAAGAACAAAACCAAGAAAAAGAAAAAGAAAATCTCATTTCACTCTCTCCCTCACTCCCCATTTCTGGCCAAAAATTAGCATGCCCCCTTTCTTTCATTTTTCTTCATCCTCTTCCTTAGAAAATACTTCCAATTAGCTCCCCTCTTCAACCTCTAAAAAGCCCCAAAATTCCTTTTCATTCCAACACCAAAAACTAGCCAAAATAGCCAAAAATCAACCATATGGAGACAAGATTGGAGCTTGAAGAATGAGACTAGGAGCTCAAGTTCTTCAAGGAATAAGAAGGGCCAAAGAATTTTTGGTGGACTTTATAAGGTAGAAATTCCTTTCACTTAGGTAGAATTTAGTTTTAGGACAAGGAGATTTGAGTTAACTTTTTTAAGCTGAAATTTGATCCAGAAAAACTGAAACTTTGACTAAGTTCTGGGGTTAATTGGCTAATGGGAATGCTTTGGAAATTTTATATCTCATTGTTATGAAAAACTTTCATTCAGATCATTTTGCCAAATTCTAACTGTATGAATTTATAAAAATTCGGATATGCACACTGGTTTTCAATCAAAACTGTTCTGAAATTCCAGTATTTTTATTCTCTGTTAAACTGAGTATATCTCCCAACGTAGATGAAATAAAAATCTGAAAAAAATATATTCATGTAGATCTCGAAGTCCTACCCCAACATCATATAACACATGATATATGTTCAATTCAAAATGTAGGAGAAATAGGACTCTTTCTGCAACTTCTCCAATTTCTGGCAGTTTTGACACTTTGTATTAAAACCAAGATTTCGGCCACAATTCTTATTGAAATTAGATGTTCTAGGACATTTTGGATAACTACTCTTCAAGATGAACAATAACCAATTTTTTATTTCACCCAGATCTGCTTGTAAATGTGAGAAAAGCACTGTCGAAGTTGGTGCAATGTTTCTGTTTTTCTGCGGTACTGTCATCTGTTACTAAACTGATCACAATAAATCACACATATCATATTATTTTCTGAAATTTGGTATGGCAATGCAAAACTGCCATATCTACAACTTTGAAGAAGGGACGAAAAGCTAATTCTGATGGTAGATAGGGTAACCGAGCCGTTCTTTCTGCACTTACAGTTTAGACAGATTCATATGCTAATTTTACTTAGCACTTATCATGGCGTAGTTTTGTTTCAAGTTAAGTTGGTTTGTGCTAATCATGTTCTCAATGACATGCTATTGATACATATAATTATGCAGATGTTTCATGAAATATTCGTTATGTTAATAATGTTTAAGTTCAAATTGTTTATGCTTTTGTGCTCACATTCGTATATTCATAACGATGAGTTTGTGATGATATTCCATGCAACTCTTTAATTGAGATGATGATGATGATGATGATATTTGTTAAAAGTTGGTTAAAAGCGGTATTCAAGTCCGCTAGATGATTCGTTGACAAACGAAGTAATATCTTGAAAACTGAGAGTGAGAATGAGGAATGTATCAGTCCTCCTAAAGGAGGGTGACACGGGTTTGGGGGAAAACGGGTAAACTTTAGGAGTTAAGGGGCGGACATATGATATGAATTCTCACCCGATGTATCACTCCCAGAAGGGCGAGTTGAAAGGGTTGGAGAGGCCGCTGGTGTACTCGTGATGCATCATGACGGTAATTGATGGTTTGCTCCGTTTGTCCCACAGAAAAACCGAGTTTGTCTCACTCCCATACCTTGTTCCGTTCGGGTACGGAGAGTTGCGAGAGGCCCCCTCCGGTGCTCGTGTTGCTGGTTGGGGTACCACTTTTTCACCCACCCTGGGTGAAGTCCGCCTCCTTAGCGTCCTACGGTTTACACGGGTTCCAAATATGTGAATCAACAACTTATAGTACTTGTCTTTAATTTATAAATGTTTTTATCTCATGTCTCCTTACTTTTGTTTACTTTAATGCTGCTATCCCATGGTAATATGTTCCTATGCTTCCTTTCAATATCTGCATTTCATAATATGGTTTCTATGCATGTTTTGCACGTTCTCATAACTAGGTTCGCATGTTGGAATGTGATTACTTTTATGCACCATGAACCTTACTTGTTAGACCACCCTCCCTATATGGGTAGACCAATTCTAAAACTGGGTCCTACTAGAGTGTTAGGAATTTCTACTGGGTCACGTGTTGACGTGTCCCCGTTGACTTTCAGGTCATGTGAGTTGGAGATAGCGGCTGGAGCTTTGGAGTTGGTGATTTGTTGTAGTATTGGGTGGTGAGGGGTATGATGAGAGACTTGTACTTTTGGTGTTTCTTTTCGGGTGGACCTTTGTACTTAGAGTCGTGAAAATGAAGATGTTGGTGTATGTATAAGATGTATCAATGTATCAATAAAATGGAATATTGTACTTTTGTTATTTTCTCAGTGTTTTTATCTGTGATGGAGTTTTACTTGTACTTCCCAGCACGTGCGTAGTACCTGTAGCATTCTTTTGTTCTCTTCCTTTCTCTCTTTCTACGTAACACTCGTTGATCTAGGAATACTTGGGACGGATTCGTACTTCCCGGGTATCCTGGAGAGCGGGTCGTTACAGAACGATGCCGAGCAACCACAGCAACGGGAGAACGATCTGGCTCAGATCTGGAAATGAGGGGAGAAATCTGGAGAAATGGGTTTTGATGTGGATTTTGGGGGTTTGATGAAGGTTTGGGGAAGATGGAAGGTGGGTTGTGACAAGGGAGGGTTTGGATGATGAAGGATGAGCTTGGGATGAAGGATCAATGGCTTGAGGAAGATGGGGGCTCAATGGGGGAGAAATTAGGGTTTTAGGTCGCGAGGGAGGAGAAGAAAACGTTTGGAGGGGTATTTATAGAGTTTGGTGGCGGCTAGGGCAAAACTAGGGTTTCCTGCACTGCTTAGTCGGTCAAAGAACAACTGCTGACCGACTAGTTTGAGAACTAGTCGGTCGGTTGACCAACGCAGACCGACTAAGTGTAAACAGTAGCTCCAGTCGAAAACCTGAACTAAGAGTTAGTCGGTCAAAGAACAACTACTGACCGACTAGTTTGACATCTAGTCGGTCGATGAACGTTCTTAGACCGACTAAGAGTAAACAGTAACTCGACTGTACAGAAGAACTAAGAATTAGTCGGTCTGAGTACAAAACTTAACCGACTAGTTTAACAACTAGTCGGTCGAAAGATGAACTTAGACCGACTAAGAATGAACAGTACTAATACCAAAAATTAGTAATTGAGTTAGTCGGTTAAAGAAGCATTGCTGACCGACTAGTTTGCAACCTAGTCGGTCAACCAACGTTCTTAGACCGACTAACGACAAACAGTAACTCCTGAATAACTTTTCAAGCCCGCTAGTCGGTTCAAGAAGGTTTTCCGACCGACTGGATCGTCATCTAGTCGGTCGGTGCCCCTTCTTATACCGGCTAACATGCACCAAAAGTTCCGAAATGGAGCGCGAAGCTCCGGGATGGTTTTCTAAGTCTCCTAGGCTCGTTCTAACACTAAGATATCGACGTTATGAAGCCCGTCACGAATGACTACTTCAAACACGTCGACCGACGGAAGAATCTAGAGAATCACGACGAAACGAACGAAAATGAAAACTATGGAGACGGAAATGGAAATCACAATCAAGAAGAAGCAACCAAATATATATATATAATAAAATCCATACATGAAAAACCAGTCGTTACAATATTAAGAAAGACATTTAAGCAGTAAATAATATGAAAATAAGACAACTACTTTCATTTAAAATGCTCAAATAATGTTTGACATGGAATAAAAACTAGATACGATGCATAAAGGGAAGATACATGGCTAGCAATAACAATTGTTATGGTCCATAACTAGAGAATGTCATCTCCCATGAAATCTTCAGGAGTCCATGGGGTCTCTGGCAACGCTGCGCTCTCTATCAGGTTTGTCTCAGCGCGAGGCTTGAGACTTGCCTGGTAGAGGTCTTGTAGGTGTTTCTGGGTGCTGCAGATTCTGGATCAGTGGCCCGTCATTTCGCATTTGGAGCACTTATCCTCCCAGTCTTTCTTGGGAGTACCACCTTTGGACATCCACTTTTGCTTCTTTTCCACGAACTTCTGGTTCTGAGGAGAAGCTTGGGGAGTGGCCTTCTTCCGCTTCTTCTGTTCTTTCCATTTCTGGAATTTGGCCTTCTTGTCCATCTTCTTCTTCTGGGAAGACTGAAAGTGTGCCTCTGCAGGAGGTGGCCGTGAAGCAAAGCCAGGAGGGCGCAGGTTGTGAGTGGCAACCAACAAATCTCTATTCTGTTCAGCCATTAGCGGGCATGAAAGCAGATCAGAGTACTTCGTGAACTTCCTCTCACGGTATTGTTGCATAAGGATCATGTCCTTCTCGTGGAAAGACGTGAACATCTTTTCCAGCAACATTTTCTCAGTCACAGTCTCACCACACAACTTCATGCGTGAGGTGATACGGAACAATGCTGAGTTGTACTCCGCTACGGATTTGTAATCCTGTATGTGGAGGTGAGTCCACTCGTACTGTGCACGGGGGAGTATGACATCCCTCAGATGCCTATACCTCTCCTCAAGTGCATCCCACAGTTCGTAAGGATCCTCTACAGTAAGATACTCGTCCTTCAGGGTCGAGTCTAAATGTTTCCTGATATAGATAATGGCTTTCGCCTTTAGTATATTGGAAACTTCTTCTGTATGAGGTGCTTCTTTAGAAGCATCCTTTTCAGTTGTGGCAGTACTTGGTGTTGCCTTCTCAGTGGGTGTCAGACTGAACCCATGAGATCGCAGATGGAACTTTAGGTCCAACTGCCAACTTAAGTAGTTCGACCCATCGGCCTTCAGGACCGAGAAATCGACATTCGCAAGTCTGGCCATTAAATGATCTAGCAATATAAAAAATAGCAAGGATTATCAAACTGTAAAAAATAGACATCCACGCATGTATGTTTACCATTTTCAAAACATGAATTATTAAAGGAAATTTAACATCCACGCATGCTTTTTAACATTTTCATAACGTGAATTATTAAAGGATATTTAACATCCACGCATGCTTTTTAACATTTTCATAACGTGAATTATTAAAAGAAATTTAACATCTACGCATTTAATGTATAAGCAATGAAAATAAATTAGGACTATGTTGATCAGCCAGCCGACATTAACAGAAAAAGACAATCCGAAAGTTACATCAAAAAGTGCATGAAAAGTAAATACAACTCGGGAACTTCAAAAAGAAGCCCCTTTCTTCTTTGTGCATACCCCTTCAGCTCCTTTTTGGTGTCCTCCGGTCTTCTTTTTACATATATATCCTCACTTACAAATTTCTCTCAAAAAGAAAAAATTGCAGAAAAGTAAAGATGTCGGAAACCTGGTTGATCCCTAAATACATAGCCTAATAGCACATCCACGCAGATAATATATGAAAAATATACAACCACGCAGATAATCATATCACAGGCATGTAAAGATTAATAAATAATCTAAATAGTGTGTGACGTGCTAAAAAATTATTTTTGAAAAACTTTTTACCTTTGATCCATATTTTTAATGTTTTATTTTCCGATTTAACCCTTATTTAGAAATTAAAAATATCTTTAATTATTTTGGGCTTTTGGGGCCAAAAATAAAAAAGAAAAAAATATTGTGTAAATGGGCTAATTTTCAGGCTTTTGGGCCATGAAAACAGCCCATTAGGGTTAATTGGGCCTCCCCTAAAAATTTGGCCCGTTAAGGGCTAGGGTTTCCGAAAACCCCTAGGGGGGCCCGCGACGGCTGGCCGTGGCCTGCAGGCCGCGGTGGCTGGCTGCGGCCTGTGGCCGCAGCGCAGGGCCGCAGCCTCAGGCCGCGGCCTATGGCCGCGGCGTTTGTGCCGCCGGCGGCGCTGATAAAGCGCTGATGTTTCATCCTATTTGGGCATGCGGTATATGGATCAAGGGGGGAAAACAGATTTTTCAAACATTTAGATCTCTTAAAATGATTTTTTATTGTTTTTAGACATGCGGATCTAAATAAAAATGTGATTTTTACCGTGTTTTCAAACTTTTTGATCTTAAATCATGCAGATCTACAGGAAACGCAAGTTTAGATCTAAAAAGTTTTGAGATTTACATCTAGATTCGACAAGGGAATTTAGTCGACGGTTGGTGAAGGATGCCCTTTTCGCTCCCCGTTGAGAAGATTACGATCTTCTTAAAACTGAACGGTTGATGGATCTCCTTCCTCGAGCGTCGCCACCTTTTCCAACGAGCGTGATCGTGCTGATAACGTGTTGTGAAGGGAAAAGTAGGGAAATAGGTGTAGGGGGTTAAGAGCCCCCCTACCCTCATATTTATAGCTTTCAATGATGGGCCGGATACCCAATGGGCCTCGTGGGCATATTCATTACTGTTGGATATGGAAGACGTTAGTACACCCTTGTAGGGGATGTATGAGGGAATACGGACCTCGAACGTCGCGTACACGAAGTCGTGTGCAAAGGGAATATGTTCCCTTGCGGAGAGGATCTCTAGATTGATAGGAAAGTCGCATTATATGTGCATAAGTGCATGCGACATATGGCTAATAAAGGGGTAATATCTTAAGCTTATATTGTACCATGCATATGGTACAACTTAAGCTTATAATATGCCATGTACGATGGTACACCTTAGTTAAATTGTTCCAAAGGAACAATTACTCCTAAAATAACTACCTTGGGGGCTATAAATAAGACCCAATGGTTAGCCATTTCTTCACACTTTTGCATGGCATTCTTGCATGCATTTCATTCTAGCGAAGCTCTGCCGAAATCCTTCCTCTCTCTTTATCCAAGTTCTTAATCTAAAAGTAGAGATTTAGATTGTGGATTTAGTAGCCTTACTCCGTTCGTGAGAAGACTCGATCCGTCGTGGTGAATCCGAAGGCGAAGTTCGTAGACTACCGTGCCGCATACGCAAGCGTAAGTCTCAACTTCATTTATCGATCCTAACTCTATTTTGGCAGGATCCTACATTGGTATCAGAGCCATACGGGTTCGCCTCGGTCAAACCGCCGCCCCGTCGAAACTATGAACGAGTCATTGTCTTTTTCACGAATGGGTATCCTACCATTACGGATATGGTAGGAACGCTTCGTGACGGAGAGAACGCAGCGGTTGTTCTTTTCACGTTAGTGTCTCCTATCATTACGGATATGGTAGGAACTCTCTGTGACGGGAAGAACCGACCGTTCACGTAGTATGTTATTTTTCATTTTTGGCACACGGCCATTAGAAAATAACTAATTTCTCGACGAACGGGTGCTTCATCGACGAACGGGTGCTTCATCTAGGAAGATGATGGAAGTTATCTCCATCGGAGAAGATGAATTTTAGTGCATGTGCGCCATGGCCAAATGGGCTATGAAGGCCATGCACCCCCCTCCCCATGCGGAGGGGGTTGGCTACGGCCAATAACCACCACGGCCACCCCTCCGGTAGGGTGTGCGGCAACCCCATTCAAAAGGGGTGGCCGGCCATGGCCAAAGGGGCCATGGCCGGCCATGGCCAGGCCATGACCGGCCATGGCCAGGCCGACAGTGGCCGGCCTCGGCCACGGCCTGCCGGCCTGGCCGGCCTTGGCAGAGGCCAGGGCCGGCCCTGGCCGGCCTGGCCGGCCCTGGCCGGCCTGGCCGGCCCTGGCCGAGGGGGCCAGGGCCCCATGGCCGGCCAGGGCAGAGGCCCTGGCCGGCCCTTGGCCAAGCCTCGGCCAGGGCAGAGGCCCTGGCCGGGAGAAGTTGCAGACCAAATAATTGGTCGACCAATTTGGTTGTTTTGGTCGACCAATCCGGCAGAAGGTCTTGGTCGATCGCAAACTTGCTGACTGACCCATACGGGGTGACAAAAGGCCTTGGTCAAACTCGAATGTGCCAATTAGCCCATACGGGGCTAACCACAGTGCCGACTAGCCCATACGGGGCTAACATTTTAATGAAGTTTTTCCTTGGGCTCTACTCCTTGAAGATTAGCCATAGTGCTCTACTTCATGCGAGATTAGCCATGTCATTGTGCTCTACTCTACGTAGATTAGCCAATGTACTTATGACGTTGTGCTCTACTCTACGGAGATTAGCCAATGTATTTTAAATTTTTTGAAAAAGATGTTTTCAAATAGGTTATGTCCCGTCCTTAATCGGGATAGCGCAATTTAGAATTCCAAGTCCTACCACGATCCGGCCATGGTTATCTAACCCATGGGTGTGTAGAACAGGTCTCGTGGCTTAGCAATTGTTGCGCTAAAATTCTTTGCGCAAATTCTCACCTATTCCATTTTGAAAGATATGTTTTTCAAAAGTAATTTTCCGCTGCGAAGTACTATAAGAGTACGATTGTTTGATAAGTGATGGGGGAATATTGAAGGTTGTTCTAGATGGTGATTGGAATCATAGAGACCTTTTCGATTCTAGAACAACATCTTCAATATTTTTCGAAAGTAACTTATCAAATATAATATAATTCCAAGTGGGATTTGAATTTTTATAACTATCCAAATGGGATATTCTATTATCATTTCAAGTGGGAGTTATATTTTAAGAATTTTTATGCAATGTTTTGATCAAACCTTCGGTTTTGTGTCTTTTGCAGCATTTTAAAAGTAAATTGTCTTCCGCTTCAAAGAATATCGTCGCTGAGTTAAACAAAGGTGAAAAACTCAACGGCGATAATTACAAACTTTGGTCCATCAAGATACAATACGTTCTAGAGGAGCAAGAAGTGCTCGAAACTCTAAAGAACGTTATGATTGAACCCGAGTTGGGCACTACGGCCCAACACCGACGAGACAAGGAAGCTTTTGATGCTTGGTCTCGGAAGAACAAGATAGCGCGCATTACGTTATTAAGTAGTATGGTTGATGACATAATGCGCATCTTCCGAGAACATGACCTAGCCATGGACATATGGTCCAAGCTAGAGGAGAAGTTCGGTGGCACATCGGTGTCCAAACTTCGCTCCTTAATTATAAGGTTCGATTCATATAAGAAACGTCCAGATCATTCCATGGGGAAACATCTGCGACATATGGCGAACCTTATCTCGGAGTTAAAGGATGCAGGTCATGTGCTCACAGATGAGCAACAAATCCAAGCAGTCATACGTTTCCTACCAAATGGGTGGGATCAGATGAAGATGCATCTCACTCATAATGAGAGCATCAAGACCTTCAACGATGTTTCCAAGCACCTCGAATTAGAGGAAGAGCGGCTTGCGGCTGCCAAGCCAAGTGCAGAAGTGCACATGGTTGCTAGTTCCTCACACGAGGGAAAGAAACATAAAGATCGTTCGAAGTCTTCTAATGAACGTAATAAGAAACCTGAGTCTACCAAGGAACCCAAACATAAGGGTGGGCACAAGAAATGGCACAAGAAGAAAGACTTGAAAAGGATCAAGTGCTTCAAGTGCAACAAGCTCGGTCACTATGCTCGTTCGTGTACAAGTGGAAGTGACGAGGTGCCACCGACCACATAGCAAAGGACAGACGGTCCTTTGTGGAGTATCACCGGATGCCCCCAAGGAATGAAGTGGATCAATGTAGGAAACAACACACGTGTTGAAGTGAAAGGCGTTGGGACTCGCAAGCTAGTCTTGGACAACGGCCGCACTCTCCTACTTCATGATGTTCTCTTCATTCCATATATTCAAAGGAATATTAAAATTGTGGTCAATTTAATGGGTCTTGGTTATAGTTGGTTCCTTCATGATTGTAATATGGACCTATTTTGTAATAATTCCTTTATTGGTACTGGGTTTGTATTTCAAAGGATTTATTGTAATAAGTACAATGTATGATTTCTCATGTAATGATAATTTCCTTATGACAAATTCTTTGACTAATGAGTCTAATATAATTTGTTGGCACACAAGGCTTGGTCATATTTGGACCAACACGTATGGATAGATTTGCCAAACGTGGCCTTCTATCAAATGTTTCAAAGGTTGAAATGTCGACCTGCGAATATTGCCTTGTGGGGAAATCCTGTCGCAAGCCGTTTGGAACCGGCACAAGGGCCGAGGTTCCATTACAGCTTATCCATTCGGACATATGTGGTCCGATGAATGTCAAGACAAGACGCGGAAAGTCCTATTTCATCACTTTTATTGATGATTTCACCCGATTCGGACATATCTATTTGATATCCCACAAAAGTGAAGCTTTGGCTTGCTTTAAAAACTATATGAGTTTAGTGGAGAATCAATTAGATCGCAAGATTAAGGTCTTGCGAACCGATAAGGGGCGGTGAATATCAATCAACAAGTTTTAAGGAACTTTGTGATGAAGAAGGCATGGTACATCAGGTAACTATGCCTTATACTCCTCAACAAAACGGTGTTGCAGAAAGGAGAAATAGGACTTTAATGGAAATGGTCCATTCAATGATGGCGCAAGCTAACTTGCCAATCACCTTTTGGGGTGATGCATTATTGACGGCCGTTTTCATTTTAAACCGCGTACCCTCGAAATCAGTTAGCTCCACTCCTTATGGGTTGTGGAACCAAAGGTCTCCTGACTTAAACATTTAGAAACCTTGGGGTTGTGAATTCTACGCACATACTTCCTCCCATAAATATGGCAAACTTGGGCCAAGGGGAAAGAAATGTATCTTTAAACGATACGCAGAAAACTCCAAAGGTTATGTTAGTCAGGAAGACAATGGTGGACTAATTGAGTTTGAGTCGAGGGATGTCACTTTCTTGGAAAACGAGTTTCCAAGACAGGGCGAGATAAGTCAGGACTTATCTCTATTTGAGATTTATGATCAAGAAGGATTACCTCATTCGAGTGGGAGAATTCTTGGTGAAAACGAAGACGATTATCCTAATGGATTCAACCTTCACCAATGGATTATACGAATGAAGATTATCCTATTCCATACGGGAATAATGATCCAAGTGGGAGCAATTCTAACGACATTTCAAGTGGGAGTGATATTAGAATTGATCTAACTTCGAGTCAACAAGGACTTGAAGAATCTCAAATACAACGTAGTAGTCATACAAGGTTGGCTCCTCTAATATTTGAGGTTGAAATTTCCGCAAACCTTTATGATTTTACTACAAGAAAATGACGAGCCAGCTACTTTCAAACAGGCCGTATTTTGCCCTGCAAAAGACAAATGGATGGAAGCGATGAAGGAGGAATTGAAATCCATGAAAGTTAACCAAGTCTGGGACTTAGTTAACTTACCCAGAGGACATAGAGAAATTGGGAACAAATGGGTTCTCAAGATTAAGCCTAAGGCTGATGGCTCTATAGATAGATATAAAGCTTGCCTTGTCGCGAAAGGTTTTACGCAACAGGAAGGGATAGACTACGAAGAGACCTTCTCACCTGTTGTGCGTTTTACCTCGATTCGCCTGATTCTGGCAATGGTAGCTTGCTTAAACCTCGAATTACATCAGATGGATGTAAAGACTGCCTTTCTCAATGGAGAATTGGACGAGGAGATCTATATGGAACAACCAACAGGGTTTGTAAAAGAAGGAAACGAACATAAGGTTTGTAAACTTCGTAAGTCCATATATGGTCTTAAATGATCCTCGAGGCAATGGTATATACGATTTCAAGAAGTTGTCTTATCAAATGAATTTTCCATGATTGATGAAGATAACTGCGTATATATCAAGAGGATTAAAAGCAAGCATGTTATTATGTCTCTATATGTAGATGACATTTTAATAACCAGAAATGACAAGGGCTTTGTGATGGATATCAAGGCTTGACTTTCATCAGTTTTGAGATGAAAGACATGGGGAAGTCACATATATCCTTGGAATTAAGATTTCAAGGAATCGTTCGAAGAAACTTCTTTCTCTTTCACAAGAGACTTATATAAAGAAGGTTCTAGAACGGTTTAATATGTAGGAGTACAAGTCAAATTGATACTCCTATAAGCAGATGCGATAATTTATATCTGAAATCATGTCCAAAGAACCAAAAGGAAAGGGAAATTATGGAAAAAGTTCCATATTCCAGTGCAGTTGTTAGTCTTATGTACGCTATAATGCATACAAGAAGACATCTGTTTTGCCGTTGGAATGATAAGTCGTTACCGATCCAACCCAGGGCAAGAACACTGGAAAGCGGTTAAGAGCATAATGCAGTATCTTAAAGGAACTGCAGATTTGCAAAAGACTATGATAAAATCAAGAAGGTAGACATAAGGTACATATCTACGTATGAGATGATAGAGGATCAGCTTATGAAAGCGATCCCCAGAAATGTGTTTTACAAACACTTATCATCTCAAGGATTGCGTAAGAGCTGAGTTGTACCAATGTAAATTCCCATGTCTGTAAATGATCAAAATTAATAAAAGAATAAGTTCTTTTTCCAACATTGCATATGAATTTCTTAAGAAATGTTTGTGTACATTTTTGAAATCTCAGCTGAATTGTGTGTATGTCGGACAGATTAAGGTTGGCTCTCTCACATGAGCAACCGCCTTATCTTATCAGATGGATAAGATAGAGATGAGACTAGTTTAAAGTCAAAATCATTAGACGAATGATTTAGAGTCATGACTTAAACAAGATAGTCGAATGAAAGATCTGCATCATATGGATGCTTACAAAAGATCTGAGATCTGTATCACAAGGATATTTAAAAAGGATCTCATAGGATTTTTTAAATCCTATCTGTCTTATGCAGGATGAGAGTCCGGGAATATTTCATGGGTAGTAAGGGGACTCAAAAGATAGGCACTGTGGTGTCTGATCTTTCATCCGTACAACATCATTAAGACATACTCTCCCTGGGAAAGGAGTGATGTTGTAATACGTGTTCATACCACGTATGCATTTCGACCACTGAGTTAGTAGCAATAGTGTTTGCTATTATGTGAGACTCAAAGGCCATATGGGCCTTAACTCTTACGCTCAAGGACTCCAGTTGGTTCCTTTAGATTTGACGAGATGATCTCTATCTTAGCGTGTTACTTATGGGCTATGATAATTCGGCTCGGCGGGGCACGTTAGAAAAGCGAGTCTAGTCAAGATCAGAAGGTTCGCAAGAAGAGGAAGATTGATTTCATATTCACATTTGGACTTTAATGATTCAAAGCTGGCCAGCCAATTGTGATCCAGATGGGATTCAATTGTTGAATATAAAGTATAAGAAATGTGAAGAAATAATCTAGGGTAAAGCATGCGTTGAACTACTCAACTTTGCACCTTCGAGGTCGTTGTGTATCTCTAACAAGTGCACAACAACAGACTCTACGTGCATGACGGTCGCACGGTCTATTTCTCGGTATGATAGATGAAAGAACTAAGAGAAAGACGTTCTCTTACAATCCCCTCAAGTGTGAGTGGGAGATGTTGGATATGGAAGACGTTAGTACACCCTTGTAGGGGATGTATGAGGGAATACGGACCTCGAACGTCGCGTACATGAAGTCGTGTGCAAAGGGAATATGTTCCCTTGCGGAGAGGATCTCTAGATTGATGGGAAAGTCGCATTATATGTGCATAAGTGCATGCGACATATGGCTAATAAAGGGGTAATATCTTAAGCTTATATTGTACCATGCATATGGTACAACTTAAGCTTATAATATGCCATGTACGATGGTACACCTTAGTTAAATTGTTCCAAAGGAACAATTACTCCTAAAATAACTACCTTGGGGGCTATAAATAAGACCCAATGGTTAGCCATTTCTTCACACTTTTGCATGGCATTCTTGCATGCATTTCATTCTAGCGAAGCTCTGTCGAAATCCTTCCTCTCTCTTTATCCAAGTTCTTAATCTAAAAGTAGAGATTTAGATTGTGGATTTAGTAGCCTTACTCCGTTCGTGAGAAGACTCGATCCGTCGTGGTGAATCCGAAGGCGAAGTTCGTAGACTACCGTGCCACATACGCAAGTGTAAGTCTCAACTTCATTTATCGATCCTAACTCTGTTTTGGCAGGATCCTACAATTACATCATATTCTTTCTCTACAAAAACTTTTAATTCCTTAAAATTTTCATACCTTTACTTACCAACTGCATGATTATCTGAATCAAAAATATTGAGTAAAAAATTCGTACCTTACTTACCAACCGCATGCTTGATTCCTTAACAATTTTCGGGCATGAAAAGCCCTAAATCATTTGATCTTGCAATACAACTTCGTTGGATCTCTCAAGAAATCTTCGGATCTCACTTGGATCTCAAGAAATCTTTGAAACTCTTTGGAAAAACTCAAACTCTAATTGTTTGCTTTCGTGCATTGCAACTAGGTATGTATGCGTTGAGAAAATTTCTAACTTATCTCACGTATGTTTGCGTTGATAAAAAAGGATGGGATGTGCGCGTTGAGTAATTTAGTATGTGCATGGAGTTATTTTTCTGGGGCAGTTGTGCGAGTAATTTTTTTGTGCTGTTATTCGCGGTAAGTAATCTGATTTTTTTCGTTAAGTAAATTTTGGCGTGTGTATTTCGAAATTTTTGAAAATGACAGTTTCGTAATTTTTCGAAAAATTTAAAAAATTGGTGCACTGAGCAAAACG
Source organism: Scilla litardierei (assembly GCA_030789695.1). Lineage (NCBI taxonomy): Eukaryota > Viridiplantae > Streptophyta > Magnoliopsida > Asparagales > Asparagaceae > Scilla > Scilla litardierei. The sequence goes on along the minus strand of CM061142.1, from coordinate 799,644,086 downwards.
ACCAGTTCGCAAGTAACTCCCATCCAAAAAGCAACAAAAAACCATAACGAGTTTTGGGTAAACAGCGAGCCCGACCGAACCAGACCAGACTGGACCGGATACACCCCTTTAACTCATATACCTCACAATATAGTGATTGATATAAGTTATAAATTTTGAAAATTTCTATGCGCACCTGTCGTTTTACTCTCGCGCATGATGATTGTTTACTTCATATCTTTTCATATAGTTTACATTCGCATTTTACGCCACTTCATCACACTTTACACATCGTTCTTCCACTTTTTTTGTTTCCTTTTATGCTTTGGGCTTTCTTGATGTGTTTCAGGTGAAATCATGGAGTTTCGGGACCTATAAGTGAGAACATGAGCTTTGGAAGAAAATGAGGAAGCAACGGGGCTCGATATCATCAAAGGAGTGGGAGCTAAAGCAGTACCCACACGGTCATGTAGGATATCCCACACGACTGTGTCGGGTATCACCGCAGATGACAACCAAATGAAGCCCCACACAACCGTTTAATGTGGTCGTGTGAAATCCACACAACCGCATTAAACAATTGAAGAGAAGAAGACAGCGGGCCAGTTTCTGAGCATTGGCACGACGCGGTCATGTGGATTTTCCACATGACCGTGTCGATCCACACTTTCTGAAGGAACTTTGAGAGCCTAATTTTAAGCAAAGCCAACACGATCGTATGGATCTTCCACACGGTGGTGTTGGGTCGGGTTTTCTACTAACCCGCTGGAGGTTTAGGATGATATTTAAGCATGGGAGATCAGAGAGCGGATCTTTGGCCGCGTTTTGGCTCCAGTTTCTCCTCTTTTCTTCCCTTGTAATTAGTTTAGGAGTATGATTAGATTTAGATTAGGTTTTTATGCGCTTTTCACATTGGTGAAAAGTTTGTAATCTCCGTATCTTTGTATTGCAACCCATTGAGCTAAGTATTTCTTTCTCTTTTCTGTTATTATGTGTTCTTTTATTGCTCTTGTAATTATCTCTGCGTTTCTCTATACGTCTAGTGAGTAGATTTCATTCTAGGGCATGGTTGATCTCTTTGGGGGATGAAGAAGGATTGATTACATTATTTGGCTATTGAATCATCAAATTAGGGTTGTGCTAAGGAAGATTGTTATCAACATAGATTAGTTTCCCTAAATTGGTCGCTAACGAGAGTTAGGATTAATCTAGGGTCTCCAACCCCTATGTCGATTCATACTAATTATGTCGCCAACAGAAGTTGGGCGTAATTTAGAGACCTCTTAGCATTGACCAGAGTTTTGACCAGGAGAGTGGCGAGAACGAGGGTTGGGGAATATTATCGAGCATCACACACCCGTCGTGTGACGATGATCAATGAGAGTTGGCGTGGTCATACAAGGGATAGTCATATCATAGCATCACGAGAGTGGGGGGTATGTGACACCCTTAGGTTAGACAACCTCACCCTAGGATCGATTCAATAGCTAAACGATAAGTTCATTCCCGTGTTCAGCCCTCATTACATAGAGATATATCCCTAAATCATTCCTTTAATTTTTATTCTCCGTATTCCATAAAACCAACCCGCGTAGCTAACTATAACTTAGGATTAACTAGTGCTCGATCACACAACCTCTCTGCGGATGACCTGTTAGCGCTACGACGACGCCATGCGCTTGCAGTTACAAATATCGAGACTTTTGCTCACTGATTATGATTAAATATTGCATATTTTAGCCCCATAATTATTCCCTCTTGTGCATGTAATCCATTTAAATCATGCTCTCTTGACCATGTTTGAGTTAATTCATCACTTTGAGCATATGATTTTATTTCTGCGCAATTTCATTCTCCAAAGCTTTATAAACTTGGATTATATTTTTATATATTTTTTCTAGATTTTCCAGGAGCCCAAAGGGGACAAAATCAAACACTTGGAGAAGTGAGACTGGAGCCAGGACAAGCGCCTGTCCGGACAACGACAGTCGCATGTCCTCTTGAAGCTGAAGACCTGGGCACTTTGGAGTGCATCACATGCGCCTGAAGTAGGATTGGCAGGTGCATGTGTAGTCGTCCAGGCGCCTGCCATTTCAACTACATGCGCTTGTTTTTCCCCTAACTTAGAGGGTGGCCGAAACCAACTCTCTGTTGGTTTTGACCATTTGGACAGCAGGCGCCTCAAGCCCAAAAGGCAGGCACATGTGTCTCTCACAGGTGTAAGGATCGCCTTACCCTTGTAATACTAACAACAACACACTAGAGGGGGGTGAATAGTGTAATGGCAATAAATTTTCCAATTAAAATTAAACTTGCAAATGCGGAATAATAAATGCAAGAGGAAATAATTGACACAATCAATCCAAACGCAAACACAGGATTTTACCCTGGTTCCCCGAAACTTGGGTACGTCCAGCCACACCAATATTCACTATATTTCCACAAAGAGAAGTGAATACAAATCCCACAAAGGGGATACCTCACCAAGAGGATTTGCCCTACACAAGGACCCAACCAACCCTACACAGGTGTCAAACCCCCACCTAGAGAATTACTAACTCCCACTCAGAGAATTAGGGTTAGCCCTACACTAGAACACCAATCTCCCACTAAGAGAGTTACTCCCACAAAGAGAGTTATACTCACTAAGAGAATTTCCTAATCCCACAAAGAGATAAACTCCCACAAAGAGAGAAAGACTAATTCCCACAAAGAGAATTAGTGTTACAAGAATCGCCAACTAAAATAAATACTCTTACATATGCCTTGAGATGCTTACTCATAGATGAGTAAAAGACATGGAAGAGGATCTCCAAGTGTTGAGATTGGCTTGAAAGCACTTGGATGATTTTCCTTGAGCTGGACTTCAATGCATGAAGAGGAACGAGAGCTCAAAGAGGGAAATGAGATAGTTTGGGAGTGGCTTATTAAACTCTTATGATTTTCAATAGCATCAAGAAGTTCTAATGAACTCAGCACACCCATATATATAGGAACCCTATATCAACCCTCAGAACCCAAGGAAACAGCCAAAAGCACAAGGCTGCAACGGCTAGAAATTGGGCGAAAACGACACTGACAGTCGACTGATAAACAAATGACATTCGACTGTCCAACGGCTAGAAGATATCCAACAGCTATAATCTAAGCCACGACAGTTGACTGATGAAGTCAGTACAGTCGACTGTGAACAGGACAGGCGCCTGTAAAACCTTCAGCAGGCGACTGCTGTAGGGAATGGAATAAACAGAGAGCTGCACTCTTTCTCCAGATTAGCATACAAGCGACTGATTAAGTCAGTACAGTCGACGGTAAAATAGCCAGGCGACTGTAAGCCCTTTATCAGTCGTCTGCTGTAGGAGATGGAGAAAAACAGAGAGAGGCAGTAAATGCACTTACGCTACTCAGACGACTGTTGACCAATTCACAGGCGACTGTAAATCTACAGGCGACTGTAAACTGAGCATCAGTCGACTGATGCAAAAAGCTCAAGTAGAGTCAATAGAAATGTTGAGTTGAGCTGTGCATTACAGTCGACTGTAGAAGGATCGACAGGTGACTGGAAATCACCCAGTCGACTGTGAATCCTTCAGCAGGCGACTGAAGGAGAACCAGAGACTCCAAATGAGTCTTTGGTCAAGATGACCCTATTGGGTTGGATTCTATGATAATCCTAAGGCTCACTAAGATGGTTAAATGTATGTGCATGTATGAGTAGACCATCTAACAAGGCATCACATTAAACTAGACTCAAATGAGAGAGAAAGCAATAAAGAAAATATTACATGGATTACATTGCTCTCCTTAGAGTCTATGTCTTCAATCTTGATGCCTTGATGCTCCCCATCATCTCCAAACTTTGGCACCCCTTGAGTCCAAGCTTTGGCCCTTCTCCACTTGATGTCCATCCTTGCACCAAGTGTTTAGTCTCCAAGAAAGATATTCTTGAAATGAAACTATGAGACTAAAACAAGAGAGTCATTAGCAACAACATAATATTGTGATCATCATCAAAATAACATTGGTATGAAACACCAATACTCAACAATCTCCTCCTTTTGATGATGACACACATTATGTAAAACATAAAGAAATAAAGCACAATGCTAAAGAGCTCCCCCTACGTATATACACCAAGTGTAGAATGAGATACACAATAGAAAATACTCATTATACCAAATGAAATAATGAGACAACATGGTGTCATATAATAGATAGACATGGATTACATAAACTAATTGTAATAGACAATATCATGCAAACATGGATGGTTTATACAATCCCATATATCTCTCCCCAAAGATATATCTCTGCCCAAATGCATATGTATGAAATACAAGAATCATATTTACATAATGCATATATCTCTCCCCCTTGACATCGTCAAAAAGGTGGACATCATAAATATCCCCCTTTGTCGTCTTTAATCAAAGATGTGACAATATGCCAGATATAAGGAGATGTATGATACCAAATTTGTAAAATTTAGTGGGTATCAATCATTATCCCACGCTCCCCCTTGATCATAGAAATGGTCAAATTTTGACTTCTAGGATCTAATACCAATTGTAAAGAAGGAGATTAACAATCTCTAACAATTGAGGTAATATCAATTGTAGACAAAGAATCTTGGAAAATAATCCTCTTTACTAATTGATATACATATATTGGAGCCATGGGCTTAAAGTGTATCAAAGCAACAGATATGGAAAAATCAAGCTTCAATGACACACAAAGATATTGCCAAAAGAAGATATAACATGAACCATGTTGGCAATATGAAAGGGGTTTAGTTTGAGACCAAAACTAACCAATTGAGATATAACACCAATTGTGGCAATGATCCCAAAGACACCCCAAAATGAGAGTCAAAATTTGTTTTAAAATAATTTAAACATACAACATATTAACTCCCCCATTGACATACATATAGATCAACAAATGCATATATGTCAATGTATTCCCCAAGATTCCCATTTTTATGAAAAGAATAAATTTGAAAATATTTTCAAAATCATGAAACACACACAAACAATGGGTATGCTAAAGATAAACAATTAAGCACAAAACCCATGCAATATGCATATGTGTGAGGAACCTAAACATTAGGGAACCAAACCCAAGAGGAGTTTGATTTCCTAATGTAATCATATGAGGTGATCACATCCTTAACTAGAGAGTTGATGTAACTATCCCTCTCTTGCACACTAACCTTAGTGGGAATCCATAAACTCAAGAATTTCCTAAGCAAGGGTTTTGCCTTTGCAAGAGGGGTGGATGTGGCATGCTTAGGTGTAGAAACGAATTTCTTGGCAATCAAAGAATGAGGATTTTGCTTTTTAGCAAAAAATGAAGAGTTTTCATTCTTCCTCATTACCTCGTGATTTACATGCTTCTTGTTGGTGTTATTTTTATACAAGAAGGCATGGTGATTCTTCTAGGTGCTTTAGCAATATTTCTTGTATTAGCACCATAAGAGGAATTAGAGGTGGGTTTGGGTACCACATTTTGACTATATCCCAAACCTCCTCTATGATTTGCCGGATGTTGTTTTTCAAGCAAATCGTGGAGTGAATCCCTAGAATACACAAAGCTTTTGAGCTTACGTGATTCCTCTTCATATTTCAATGTAAGTTGTTGAATGCGAATTTCTAAGCTAAGGTTTTGAGCAATAAGATTATCATTAGTCAAGCTCAATTCCTTAACTTGAGAGAGAAGTGTGTCTCTCTCACTAGTGTCAAAATCATGCATTTCATCATGGATTACACTAGCAATTTCTAGTTCATGCAATCTACTCTTAGCAATCTTATATTTGCTTTTAATTTATTGTAAGTGGTGATGCACTTACTAGCATTTTCGGAAACCATACCGAAACGATATTCAAGCTCCTCGTATGAGATCTTCTTCTCAATCTCATCATCAACTTCTTCCTCGCTAGAGCTTGATGATGACTTCTCCCCGATTACCATGAGGCACGATTCCTCATAGGAGTTGAGCCATGCTTCCAACTCATCTTCATTTGAGCCAGAGGGGATTGGTGTAGGAACATCAATGGCTACAAAGCACGTGTGAGCATCCTCATTTGCATCCTCTTCTTCGTTACTTGATGTATCCTCACTCGAATCATCAAATGTCCCGACAAGCCCCTTCTTGTGGTTTTTGGACTTGGACTTCCCTTTCCAATGCTTCTTTCCTTTACTCTTGTAAGTTTCTTTGTTGGGTTTGGAAGGGCATTCGGTGGACAGGTGACCTTTTCCACTGCAAGTGTAACAAGTAGGAACCTTGTTAGAATTGGAGGCAAACTTTGACAAAGACTTACCTTACTTGCACTTGAGGAATGCCTTGAATTGCTCGGCAAGATCCTTAATTTCTTCTCCACTCACCTCTTCTAGCTCATCTTCTTCACTAGGAGCTTCTCGATGGAATTTCTTCCTCCATTTGATTGGCTCTTCCTTGGCATCGAATGCAACCCCCTTGTGCTTCTACAGCTTCTCGGGCTTTGATGGTTGAATCTCCTTCTTGTGTTGAAGCTTCACTTCATACACCATGAGATTTCCAATGCACTCCCCAACGGTGTATTTGGACATGTCATATGACTCCAACATTCCGTTGGCCTTTGACTCCCAATGAGGTGTGAGAGAGTCAAGGATCTTCTCTACACGATCCTCTTGGGAAATTGTCTTTCCAAGTCCCTCCAAAGCGTTCATGGTATCTGTGAACCTTGTGAACATTTCTGAAATGCTTTCTCCTTCCTGCATCTTAAATATTTCATATTTAGATCTAAACACAATTTGTCTAGATTTCTTTACATTTGTAGTCCCTTCATGACATATCTCCAAGGTATGCCAAATTTCGTTGGCCATTTTGCACATGGAGATGTGGTTGAACTCATTTGCTGAGAGGGCGCAATGGAATGCATTCATAGCCCTCGCATTGAACTTGATCGAGTCCTTCTCTGCCTTTGTCCTTGAAGCCGTAGGTGTAGTGGGCTTCTCAAATGGCACCTCCATGATGTCCCATAGGTCTTGACCCTCCATGTAGATCATCATCCTGATCTTCCAACTTGGGTAGTTGGTTCCATTGAAGAGCGGGGGTCAAACGGTTGAATGACCTTCTTCATGAGACGCGGATGAGACGTTGATTGCCATCGTTGCAGTATTCTATAACCTCGCTCTGATACCAATTGTAAGGATCGCCTTACCCTTGCAGCACTAACAACAACACACTAGAGGGGAGTGAATAGTGTAATGGCAATAAATTTTCCAATTAAAATTAAACTTGCAAATACGGAATAATAAATGCAAGAGGAAATAATTGACACAATCAATCCAAACGCAAACACAAGATTTTACCCCGGTTCCCCAAAACTTGGGTACGTCCAGCCACACCAATATTCACTATATTCCCACAAAGAGAAGTGAATACAAATCTCACAAAGGGGATACCTCACCAAGAGGATTTTGCCCTACACAAGGACCCAACCAACTCTACACATGGGTCAAACTCCCACCTAGAGAATTACTAACTTCCACTCAGAGAATTAGGGTTAGCCCTACACTAGGACACCATAATCCCACTAAGAGAGTTACTCCCATAAAGAGATTTATTCCCACTAAGAGAATATCCAAATCCCACAAAGAGATAAACTCCCACAAAAAGAGAAAGACTAATTCCCACAAAGAGAATTAGTGTTACAAGAATCACCAAGTAAAATTAATACTCTTACCTATGCCTTGAGATGCTTACTCATAGATGAATGCAAGGCATGGAAGAGGACCTCCAAGGGTTGAGATTGACTTGAAAGCACTTGGATGATTTCCCTTGAGCTAGACTTCAATGCATGAAGAGGAATGAGAGCTCAAAGAGGGAAATGAGAGAGTTTGAGAGTGGCTTATTAAACTCTTATGATTTTCAACAGCATCAAGAAGTTCTAATGAACTCAGCACACCCATATATATAGGAACCCTATATCAACCCTCAGAACCCAAGGAAACAGCCAAAAGCACAATGCTGGAACGGCTAGAAACTGGGCAAAAACGACACTGACAATCGAATGATAAACAAATGACATTAGACTGTCCAACGGCTAGAAGATATCCAACGGCTATAATCTGAGCCACTACAGTCGACTGATGAAGTCAGTACAGTCGACTGTGAACAGGACAGGCGCCTGTAAAACCTTTAGCAGGCGACTACTGCAGGGAATGGAATAAACAGAGAGCTGCACTCTTTCTCCAGATTAGCATACAGGCGACTGATGAAGTCAGTATAGTCGACTGTAAAATAGCCAGGCGACTGTAAGCCCTTCATCAGTCGTCTGCTGCAGGAGATGGAGAAAAACAGAAAGAGGCAGTAAATGCACTTACGCTACTTAGACGACTGTTGACCAATTCATAGGCGACTGTAAATCTACAGGCGACTGTAAAATGAGCATCAGTCGACTGATGCGAAAAGCTCAAGTAGAGTCAATAGAAATGTTGACTTGAGCTGTGCATTACAGTCACCTGTAGAAGGATCGACTGGCAACTGGAAATCACCCAGTCGACTGTGAATCCTTCAGCAGGCGACTGAAGGAGAACCAGAGACTCCAAATGAGTCGTTGGTCAAGATGAGCCTATTGGGTTGTATTCTATGATAATCGTAAGGCTCACTAAGATGGTTAAATGCATGTGCATGTATGAGTAGACCATCTAACAAGGCATTACATTAACCTAGACTCAAATGAGAGAGAAAGCAATAAAGGAAATATTACATGGATTACATTGCTCTCCTTAGAGTCTATGTCTTCAATCTTGATGCATTGATGCTCCCCATCATCTCCAAGCTTTGGCACCCCTTGAGTCTAAGCTTTGGCCCTTCTCCACTTGATGTCCATCCTTGCACAAAGTGTTTAGTCTCCAAGAAAGATATTCTTGAAATGAAACTACGAGACTAAAACAAGAGAGTCATTAGCAACAACATAATGGTGTGATCATCATCAAAATAACATTGGTATGAAACACCAATACTCAACAACAGGCGCCTTCTACTTCAAAGCAGTCGCATGTCTTACGCATCACCAGATTTATATATTACACATTTCTGCCATCCAGGTGCCTGCCTGACCAACAACAGGCGCCTGTCGCTAGGCGCCTGGCCATTGGTCAGCAGGCGCATGTGTGGGGTTTTTCTGCCAAATTCTGGGTTGGGATTTTGGATTTTTCTTGACTCGTTTGGGGTTCTTCACCTGGGCCATTAGATGTGGATTTGGAGGGTTGATATGTAAACCATATGGGGTATAAACCCCCTAAACTCTGATGTAAATAGTGGGCTTCAACATTTTTACTATTTTTTGAGGTTCTCTTCTTCATACTAGAGGTTAGGGTTAGGGCTTGGAGGCCATTGGAGCTAGGAGAGCTTGGAGGAGCTTCAAGGAAGGGGAAAGCATGGGTTTCTAGGGTTATTCTTGGTGATCTCTTCCCTTTTCTTGTACCATTTTAGCTCTATTGTTTTATATGTATAATATTGAATGATTGTTGAATGATAGTGATAATCATTGGATAGTTGTTTGATTTCTAGCGTGTAATGTGTTGCGGGGTAAAATCCGCTAACGGTGAATTTGTATTAAAATGGGAATCACGGTTACAATGATTACACGTTTTTGGGGGGTAGACAAGGCTTATCATGCATTCGAGAGCCCTTTAGGGAGGAAGATCTCAAGGTCTCCCTTCGTTTGGTGAAGGTCGAACGTCACTTGGTGGAGGTCGTCGGGGGGTCGCTTCGACCACTGGTAGCTGAGGCGAGCTTCCTGCAAGAAGAACAACTCGTCAGAAAGGCTCAGTTGGCTGTCAACCGAGGCCTCTCCTATGCTTAAGTCAATTGATGACTATTTGGAGAACATCGGACACGCAGGGCGATCTCAGAGGCAGATCGGCATCTGCGTGGCAGAATTGTATGGAAGACCTGAATATATGGAGGATATTCGACCTTGAATGTAAATAGAAGTGTTAGGATTTCTTACTCATTAGCCAACCCCTTTGCCGTTGGAGGAGATGTGGTATTTATAGGCTGTTGGAGTCGGTTGCTTTAGCTGAGCTGGCGGTGTCAGGGTGTCAGAAGGTCGACCGAGGATGTCAGAGTCGAAACTGTCAGGCGCACAATTGTCAGGCTATCAGGTGTGAGACTGTCAAGATATTTGGGGTAGGTCGCCTCCATCTTGAGATCTCAAGTCCTTCTTTAGGCATGCTTCTTTTGGGCGGAGAGTTAGGCAAGCTACCTTTGGGGCGAGCTGGCGTAGATCGTGTGCAATCAACCAAAGGGCTCTTCTCTTTGGTTCGGTTGACAATTTACCGCTCTGCAGGCGCGGGCTGCTCTGAGCATCGGCAAGCTTCTCTAAGCCTCTGCGAGCTTGTTCTCATTAAGGAGATTCAGCGGGCTATTTACTTGGGCCTTGATCATACGGGCCTTGATCGACTGGGCCGATCTTAAGGTCGTAACAATTTCTCCCGTCATTCGAGTTCGATACGGGAAGTCCGGCTCGGCTCGGATGACGTGCTTCACTCTCTTTTGGGCAACAACTGTGGCATTAAATGCGAGATGACCACTGAATCTCTAAAGTCATTATGACGATTTGACAGTGGGGAGACATATAGGCGCCCAGTCACTCGGAGCACGACACGTGTCTCGTACGGTTCTGGGGAGAAGTTGAGGCGACAGCTTTGCTTCGGATCTTGCCACGTGGCCCATCTTCAACAGCCAGGATCGCCCGACTTCCTTTATAAATTAGAAAGAAGGGGCAGTGGTTGAGGGCTTCAGTGTTTGAATTTCAACATGCCTCTTCTTTCATTCTTCGTTTTCGAGAATTCTTGCCGTCGGTCGCTGCTTCGTCGGAGCTCCGTTGATCTTCATTCTAGTTACTTTCTCGATCTTTCTCAGATGGCCTCATCTGATTATTCCTCCTCCAATAAGCATGTAGAAAAGAACTTAGACCAATTTGAGGGTGCCAACACCGCAGAGACGGAGGAATAGACGGTGTCAGCGGATCTGGCGGAGTCTTGGCCAGAGGAGCAGGAAATAACCCCCGTCGTCCCCTCGATGTCAACGATTCCTAAGAAACCCAAGAAAAAAGGCTCAAGGCCGGCCGTCGGCGAAGTTACAACAGCGGTCCCGGCAGAGATCCAGGCCATAATGTCCCAGACACAACATATCAGTCACGTCGAAATCCGCTCCAAATATATCCGGCCGCCCTACATAATTCGCCTTCCCGAGTCCAATGAAAGGGTCTGCTTGCCTAGGGATAACGAAGTCGATGTCTACTATCTGACCTTTGAACTTGGACTTCAGTTTCCGCTCCATCCCTTCCTCCTGCACATACTGAATTTCCTCGAGCTCCCCCTCTTCCAACTGATGCCGAACTTGATCAGCCCCATGGTCGGCTTCCTTGTTCTTTGCTTCGGTAGCGGCATAAGTCCGACCCTACCGATGTTCAAGTATTTCTTCCAGGCAAAGCGAAGAGGGTTATACTACTATGTTAGCACGAGGAGGGATCGACATCTCGTCCTTGATCTACCGAGTAAAGTGAGGGCTTGGAAGGAGAGGTTCGTCTTCATTTCGACACCAGCAGACTTGACTTTGCGGTCGAACTGGGGGAGGTTAAATCCCCAAGTGAATAAGGAGGTGACTTTGCAGGGGCAGGATCTGGAGAACTCCAAGATCTTAGTGGAGATCCCCAAGAAATCCGAAAACATGCGAAGTTGGTTAAGGACGACCAGAACGCACAGTATATCTGGCCCGAAGGTACTGCGATCTAAGTGACATTCTTCATATATGCTCACCCTGATCTCTGTTCTCTTTGCAGGTGCGAACATGACTCTGTCAAGAGACGAGCTGATGAGGATGGCTCTGGGGGGACCATTGACCGAGGAGCCAGTGGCTAAGGAGCAGACAGCCAAGGTCAAAGGCAAGGAGGTGGCGCCTAAGAGCTTGCCGAAGAAGGCTAGGTAGAAACAGAGCCTGGAGGTAGCGTCCACTGTTCGGGCTGAGGAGGAGGAACATAGCAATAAAACAAAGAAGAAGACATCTGCGGCTGCCTTTCCTACCCATCGACCCCCCCCCCCCCCCCCCCCCCCCCCCCCCCCCCCCCCACCCACCCACCCCCCCCCCCCCCCCCCCCACCCCCCCCCCCACCCCCCCCCCCCCCCCCCCCCCCCCCCCCCCCCCCCCCCCCCCCCACCCCCCCCCCCCCCCCCCCCCCCCCCCCCCCCCCCCCCCCCCCCCCCCCCCCCCCCCCCCCCCCCCCCCCCCCCCCCCCCCCCCACCCCCCCCCCCACCCCCCCCCCCCTCCCCCCCCCCCCCCCCCCCCCCCTCCCCCCCCCCCCCCCCCCCCCCCCCCCCCCCCCCCCCCCCCCCCCCCCCCCCCCCCCACCCCCCCCACCCCCCCCCCCCCCCCCCCCCCCCCCCCCCCCCCCCCCCCCCCCCCCCCCCCCCCCCCCCCCCCCCCACCCCCCCCCCCCCCCCCCCCCCCCCCCCCCCCCCCCCCTCCCCCCCCCCCCACCCCCCCCCCCCCCCACCCCCCCCCCCCCCCCCCCCCCCCCCCCCCCCCCCCCCCCCCCCCCCCCCCCCCCCCCCCCCACCCCCCCCCCCCCCCCCCCCCCCCCCCCCCCCCCCCCCCCCCCCCCCCCCCCCCCCCCCCCCCCCCCCCCCCCCCCCCCCCCCCCCCCCCCCCCCCCCCCCCCCCCCCCCCCCCCCCCCCCCCCCCCCCCCCCCCCCCCCCCCCCCCCCCCCCCCCCCCCCCCCCCCCCCCCCCCCCCCCCCCCCCCCCCCCCCCCCCCCCACCCCCCCCCCCCCCCCCCCCCCCCCCCCCCCCCCCCCCCCCCCCCCCCCCCCCCACCCCCCCCCCCCCCACCCCCCCCCCCCCCCCCCCCCCCCCCCTCCCCCCCCCCCCCCCCCCCCCCCCCCCCCCCCCCCCCCCCCCCCCCCCCCCCCCCCCCCACCCCCCCCCCCCCCCCCCCCCCCCCCCCCCCCCCCCCCCCCCCCCCCCCCCCCCCCCCCCCCCCCCCCCCCCCCCAGTGAGCGAGCTCGCACAGGGTGGCATTGTCGAACTTGACCTTGTCAAGGAGCTGGTGATCGACCCTATGTTCGTCACGTCCGGGAGTTCGCAGGCTCAAGTCACCAAAGCCCCCGGTAAATCTTCGGTCGTAGAACAGACCGGTTGTGCTTCGGTGGTCGAGCGCTGGCCTTATGGATGTCCCTCATGGGAGCAGGGGGAGCTGGATCGGAGGAAGCCGGGGCACCCAAGCTATGAGGCAGCGCTTGCATGCTTCAAGGCGAAGAAGGCCGAGGTCCTGGCCATTCCAAAGATGGAGCTTGTCATGCCGTGCTTCCCAGTGGGTGCCAAGGAATCGTTATTTGAGGACGCCGGGGTTGCGGCCCGTCTGGCAGAGAACTATCTGTTGCTGTGGGACCGAGAGTTCATATGGGACATCGGTACCGAGCATCTTTGTGACACTGCAGTTTGGCACAGCATGCAGATTTGTTGCTCTCTTTACTAATACTGTAGGTCTTCATTCTTTCATACGGGCTTATATATTTTATTCCTTCTATATGCTGTGGCAGAGATGGCATCCCTGCATCTCCATACTAATGTGGTCGAGCTCAAGGAGACTCTTGGGAAGAAGAAGGCGAAGCTCAAGGCGGTCACCGATAAGCTGCAACAGAAAGAGGCCGAACTCAAGGAGGTCGCCGAGAAGCTGCAGGACAGGGACGAGAAGCTGGAGCAAGTCCGCAGGTACTATGAGACCCAGAAAGGAGAGACCACAAGGCTGGGGAAGATTGCAGATGAGTTGGAACGTCAGCTTTGGGATGAGGAGGCCCAAAGGGTTGCTGCGATGAACGCCCATGTCGAGGATAAAGAGGCAAAGGCAAAGGAGATCGTCGAGCTCAAGCATCAAGTGGCAGAGCTGAAGAAGGTAGACGTAAATGCGATGATGGCGCAGGCAGTCCCCATGATGAAGAGTGTGAGGGCCAAAAGCATGGAGGAGGGCCTGCAGGCGGGCCTTGGGATGGCAGAGAAGAGATTGAAGAGGCTACATCCCGAGTTGGAGGTCAACTTCTCCCCGTTGTTGGTGGCCTTGGATGGCGAGGAAGAAGAGAACGTCAAAGAAGTAAGAGGTCCATCGGCCGGCGCTCAAGCGAGTGGCAATGTGGGTGGTCAGGGGGAGGCCGCAGCGGTGGATCTGGCGGAGACCGAGGGGGAGACACATGCAGAGGTGCAGGATGAGGAGGTCGATGACCGAGTAGAGGCACCATAGTTGACTGGGGGGCATATGTAGGCCGATCTTGGGGCCGTGCTTAGGACTTAGTGTAAAAAAACTTGGTGTAAATATTTTAAATTTAATGAAAGATATCACCTTTGAGGTAGTTTGTCTTATTTGTCTTTGTGCTTGTATGTGCTTGTATGCCCCCAACTTTTAGCTTAGAAGAGCCTAGGAGCGAGTAGAAGTGGAATGTTGTAGAGTCATTCTTTGTGGAGTTGAGTCGGCGGGGTTCCTTAATGGGTCGCCGCTTGAGAGTTTTCTAAATGGCGGGTTCAGATGGCGATTTATTGAGGGCAAAGCTCGGATGCCTGCCCCGGACTTTCTTAGGGTAGGAGGATGCCTCGGAGGCAATTCGCAAAACCCTGGACAACCTTTCGACAGCGCAGCTCGGAAGCCTGTCACGAACTTCCTTAGAGTGGGGGACACTTCGGAGGCAATCCACAAACCCTAAGGGCTCTTAGCGACCTACTGTGGGCACAGCTGGGATGCATGCCCTGGACTTTCTTAGGGTAGGAGGATGCTTCGGAGGCAATCCGCAAAACCCTGGGCGACCTATCAGTAGCAAAACTCGAAAGCCTACCGCGGACTTCCTTAGGGCGGGGGACACTTCGGAAGCAATCCCCAAATCCTAAGTGATCTTGGCAACCTATCGGGGGTACAGCTCGGATGCCTGCCCTGGAGGTCTTTGAGAGGGCGGGTAATAATGGGCCGTAGCTGACTCTGCATGTAGGCGGGCGGGTATAAATGGGCCGTAGCCGATGCTGCATTTTCGCGTCGGTTTGGGTAGCGAGCTACCCCGGAGGTCTTTGAGAGGGCGGGTATTAATGGGCCATAGCCGACCCCGCATCCTCTGTTGGCGGGCAGGTATAGATGGGCTGTAGCCGACCCCGCATTTTTTCTTCGGTTTGGGTAGCGAGCTGCCCCAGAGGTCTTTGAGAGGGCGGGTATAGATGGGTCGTAGCCGACCCCGCATCCTCTGTAGGTGGGAGGGTATAGATGGGCCGTAGCCGACCCGCACTTTCGCTCCGATTTGGGTGGCGAGCTGCCCCGAAGGTCTTTGAAAGGGCGGGTATATATGGGCCGCAGCCGACCCTACATTTTCTGTAGACAGGTGGGTATAGATGGGCCGTAGCTGACTCCGCATTTTTGCTATGGAGTGGGTGGTGAGCTGCCCTGGAGGTCTTTGAGAGGTTGGGTATAGATGTGCCGTAGCCGACCCCGCATCCTTTGTAGGCGGGCAGGTATAGATGTGCCGTAGCCGACCCCGCATCCTTTGTAGGCGGGCAGGTATAGATGGGCCGTAGCTGACCCCACATTTTTGCTCTGGTTTGGCTGGCGATCTGCCCCGAAGGTCTTTGAGATGGCGGGTATAAATGGGCCATAGCCAACCCCTGGTTGACTCAGAAAACGCGCAAGTGCACGCCTTCCACTCCCAAGCGTAGGAGTGTCAATGCAATATAAAAATAACCGGTGAGTACCGGGTCGGATCACAGGGACAAGTTGTTCTACGTTCACAAAATTTGACGGACAAAGAAAAATAAAGTGTGTTACAACAATCTCAATTACGATGGGTGGAAGTGTGAAAAACGTGTGGAGAAAATAAAAATCTATATCCTAAGTGGCTAGGGTTAGAGAACCAAAAGTGGAATTTAGGATAGCTAGGAGAGAGAGCATAGGTTGTGGGATCATTAAAATTGGCGTTAATCAAGTCCTAATTACCACATATAACACAATCGGTCATCCGGCTAAGGAAGCCCAATCGGAAAATTTAGCTTTAAAAACACAACAATTTTGCAATCGGGATGGAAATATTATCAAGGCACTAACCAAATTAAGCACATGGATTTTTCTCAAATTTGCCCTCTCGGGACTTAGCCAATTAAATTTGTGCCCTAATTAAACATCCAACATTAACATTTAAAATAGGGCAAGAGGAAATTAGGGCTACAATTAACATCCAACTCAATTAGTCACAACCCAAGCAATCCAATTCTACTCTATCATCATGAAACAAACGATGGAATTTTCATTCACAAATTCGTCCAAAATCATTACAATAAAGAGATATCAAAAATACACAAGAAAAGTGGGAAGAGATCACCAATTTCTCAAGAAATGAGGCTCCCCTCTCACTTGGGCACCTCCTCCAAGCTCCCCAAGCTCCAATGGCCTCCTCCCCTAGCCCTAGCCCTAATGGGGAAGAAGAACCCCACTTAGAACCCTAAAAACCTGTTGCTGGCCGAGAGAAAATGAAGATAGCCCCAAAAATCGCCCCCACAGGCCGTTTACAATGTATTGCGGGTCGGGTCGGGCGCCCCGACCCGCCCGCATCCGAGCTGCGCGCGCCTTGGGCTTTTAGAGGCGGAGCGGCCCGCTCCCGCTGCTTGCAGCGGGGCGAAGCCCGCTCGAAAATTCGAGCGGGCCGCTCCGCTGCAAGCAGCGGGGCACGGCCCGCTTTAAAATGCGCGCGCGCAAAAAAAAATGGAGCGGGCCGGCCGCTGGGCCGGCCCGCTTCCGGTTTCGTTTTTTTTTTAATTTAATTTTTTTTTTTCATTACTTCGCAGCGGCGGCGGCGGCCCACCAAAACGCGGACGGATCTGGCGCCACGTGGCGCTGTGGGATCGCGCCACGTGGCGCCCCCAATAAAATCTTTTTCCTGGATTTAAAACCCTTTTTCTCCTTCAAATAAATCACCAAAAATACCTAGAAATCCCAGAAAAATCCCAGAAAATTCTGAAAAATCTCTAAGACTCCCAGGAGTACCTGAAAAATAGGAGAAGGAAAAATTAGTCCATTTGATTATGAAAATTAATTTAATGACTATTAAAAACACAATATTGACCTCCAAATAAGCTATATATGATATTCCAATGCTCAAATAATTCCCAAAAAATGGAGATATGATCAAAATAATGGCAGGAGCATAGGAAAAATAATAGGAAGCCAATAACGACGATAAAAACCGTATTTTGTACCAAGAATGAGAATAAGCCCTAAAATTGATATGAAATGAAAATATACCCAAAAGAGCACAATTAAGCCTAATCTTTGGCACAAAATGGGTGTAGTTAGGGGGGAAAATATGCAATTTATATCCCGAATCACACCCCCCAACTAGCTTTTTGCTAGTCCCTAGCAAAATACGCGATAAAATCGGATTAAATTGAATGACATGCACCAAAATCACAATATCTTCATGGCACACCCCAAAATGATATTTCCAAATGATTTCAAAGCCAATATACCAAATATATGAAAGTAGATAACAAATGAAACTCTCTCCAATCCAATTCAAAGAAAAGTAAGGAAATAAGCCCCGTATCACACGTATCGGGAAATATCACGATGTCAAAGTATCAAACTTTCATGAAAATGGCCAAAACGAAAAAAAAATTTCATCTAAGTTGTGGGAGATGAGTTTGCATCATTCATGTTGGTTATTCTTTCTTTTTTTTTTCAATTTACTTTACTTTTCTTTTTTTTTTCCTTTTTTTTGTTTTTGATGTTTATGTTTTGCATTCACGCGATAACGCCATAAATGCAAAAACCGACACATTTGCATACACGCGATGACGCTATATATGCAAATGGATGGAATGATCTCCTAAATCTCATTTTTGGCGTCCTCCCCAATGTTTCGTGGGGGACCGGCTACTCAATTCGATTAGAAAGAAACATTCAATTATACTAATTTTCTTTTTCATTTTCTAACACAAAGTAGCAACTCATCCACCCATTCCTAAGAGGAAAACAAAGCATGCACAATTGGCCAAATCCAATCCAATTAAAAACCACACCGTTCATCCAAATTCATGCGACCACTTACACCAAACTTTTCCCAAATTATCTCAAAGAAAGTATCACAACATATGAAATAGCTTCATACATGGTATATTAACATATGAATCCAATTTGGAAAAGAAATGAAACATGCCAATCCAACATCGAGAAGTTGATACCAAAATGATAATCCGAAAAAATTGCATGGCATTAAGCATATAGGGACTAAACAAAGCTAACGGCATAGGAACGAGAAGGCCAAAAATGATATGCAATGATATGTAATGGAATGAGGTGAAACATGGAGGTATCTCAAAAAAAAATTAGGTCAAAATCCTAACAAACCTAAAGATTCTAACACTCTCCCCCCAACTTAAAATAAGCATTGTCCTCAATGTTGGGAGAGTACTAGATCTCGGCAAAAGATCATAGAAAAGAAAAAAAAATACGAAAGCAAACATGCAAAAGCAAACTAACTTTTTAATTTTTATTTATTTACACTACATGGAAAGAACACACCGTGGCAAAAGGCGGATCTCGAATGTATAACGGCGGTGGTAACTGCTCGATCATATCTTTTTGCTCCTCCGCCAGCTGCTTTGGAGCTAGGCCACCACCGGCCTCCTTGGATTCCAGCAATGCAACTCCAAGCATCTCCTTTGGATAATATGGATCACGTGGGAGACGAGCTGCATCAATCCAAGTCATGTCCTCATGCCCTGCAAAAGCATTCCAAAACGGGTCGTCAAAACAAATAAAAGAATTTAAATGCAATGGACGACAATCTGAAGCAAAAATATGTGGAAGTGCAAATTGGGCTTCAGAAATGCAAGGCATGAGATGGTGGAAACTTCCCTGAAATACGGTGCTAGATGTGGCATGATGCACGGCCTCAGGAGGAGGTGGAAGTGGCTGCAGAGAGAAAACTGGAGTAGATGACGGCTCAGGCTCAACGTAAACCATCTCGCAATCATCCTCGCTATCAGAAAATGTAGGCTCCGCAGACCTCCCCAAACTATGAAATGTATCCTCGAAAACCTCCTCGATGACTGGCAAGTGCGCATCCTGAGGCGAGGGAAGTGACATCAGTGACGGGACTGGAGGTAGACTCGTCTCGGGCAAATCCAAGCACGCATCATCCTCGCCATCCCAGAAATAGCTCATCTCAGTCGTCCTCCCAAAATACTCAACCACCTCGACCTGTGAAGCTAACTCTGAAGTGGGCTGTGGCTCAGGCCTCATGGTGTCCTCAATCTGCTCTCGGCCATCATGCACATCCGCTTCATCCTCAACCTCAAAGTGAAAATGCATCGTGTCACCGTCGTGGTCGACACGCACTCCATCATCTATCTCATCCGACTCAACAATATATAATCTGTCAATATCCTCTACCTGGCTCTCATGCAACCCATCCTCCTGCTCTGCTCTATATCCCATGGGGTCGCAAGAAAAAGAGCCCAAATGTGGCTCCTCAAGCTGACACTGGACCTGCAGCTTTGCATCCTGAAGTGGAAACTGGGACTGGCCATCATCCTCATATCCAAGTGACGGCTCTCCAGATGGCACAGTCCGCTCCCACTCTGCAAGGTCACTCAGGTACAACCAAGAATCCTCGGTCGAATAATCAAAGAACTCTCCACCGCAGCTCATCTGCACCAAATCTCGCCCAGATGGCGATAACCCTGTGTAGAAGATCTGCAGAAGATGATCCTCATGAAAGCTCTGGTGTGGGCATGCAAGCACCAAATCAGTGAACCTCTGCCAAGCCTGATGGTAGGCCTCCCACTCGGCCTGGATAAAGCTCGTTACATGCTCCATGGCCTGCCGCCCATGTACCTGCTCCAAAAAGATAGGCAAAAATACTCGGAGAAATTCAGCCTGAAATGACAACCAAGTAAAATGTGAGTCTAGAGACAATGAATCAAACCAAAGTCTAGCATCATCCTGTAAAGAATCGGGAAAGAATCTAAAATATATGCAATCATCATCGATATTCCCACCAAGACATGAATGCATCCAATCTTCAAAATTTTTAATATGTAAGTGAGGGTTCTCCCACTCCGTGCCATGAAAGTATGGCGGAAGTGGGATATCCTCCAAATCAACGTCCGAAAAATTTGAAGGTGATGCCATGTTGTTAAAAAAAAATTTCACAAAACAAATGAAAATAAACAACCAAACGACTCAAAAAGTGGAAAATAAACAAATAGAAAGACACACACTAAGAGATAGGAGTATCACACTAAAAGTTTCAAAATCAATCAAAAATTGCTAAATAGAAACCGTTGTCCCCGGCAACGGCGCCAATTGGTTGACTCAGAAAACGCGCAAGTGCACGCCTTCCACTCCCAAGCGTAGGAGTGTCAATGCAATATAAAAATAACCGGTGAGTACCGGGTCGGATCACAGGGACAAGTCGTTCTACGTTCACAAAATTTGACGGACAAAGAAAAATAAAGTGTGTTACAACAATCTCAATTACGATGGGTGGAAGTGTGAAAAACGTGTGGAGAAAATAAAAATCTATATCCTAAGTGGCTAGGGTTAGAGAACCAAAAGTGGAATTTAGGATAGCTAGGAGAGAGAGCATAGGTTGTGGGATCATTAAAATTGGCGTTAATCAAGTCCTAATTACCACATATAACACAATCGGTCATCCGGCTAAGGAAGCCCAATCGGAAAATTTAGCTTTAAAAACACAACAATTTTGCAATCGGGATGGAAATATTATCAAGGCACTAACCAAATTAAGCACATGGATTTTTCTCAAATTTGCCCTCTCGGGACTTAGCCAATTAAATTTGTGCCCTAATTAAACATCCAACATTAACATTCAAAATAGGGCAAGAGGAAATTAGGGCTACAATTAACATCCAACTCAATTAGTCACAACCCAAGCAATCCAATTCTACTCTATCATCATGAAACAAACGATGGAATTTTCATTCACAAATTCGTCCAAAATCATTACAATAAAGAGATATCAAAAATACACAAGAAAAGTGGGAAGAGATCACCAATTTCTCAAGAAATGAGGCTCCCCTCTCACTTGGGCACCTCCTCCAAGCTCCCCAAGCTCCAATGGCCTCCTCCCCTAGCCCTAGCCCTAATGGGGAAGAAGAACCCCACTTAGAACCCAAAAAAACTGTTGCTGGCCGAGAGAAAATGAAGATAGCCCCAAAAATCGCCCCCACAGGCCGTTTACAATGTATTGCGGGTCGGGTCGGGCGCCCCGACCCGCCCGCATCCGAGCTGCGCGCGCCTTGGGCTTTTAGAGGCGGAGCGGCCCGCTCCCGCTGCTTGCAGCGGGGCGAAGCCCGCTCGAAAATTCGAGCGGGCCGCTCCGCTGCAAGCAGCGGGGCACGGCCCGCTTTAAAATGCGCACGCGCAAAAAAAATGGAGCGGGCCGGCCGCTGGGCCGGCCCGCTTCCGGTTTCGTTTTTTTTTTAATTTAATTTTTTTTTTTTTCATTACTTCGCAGCGGCGGCGGCGGCCCACCAAAACGCGGACGGATCTGGCGCCACGTGGCGCTATGGGATCGCGCCACGTGGCGCCCCCAATAAAATCTTTTTTTTGGATTTAAAACCCTTTTTCTCCTTCAAATAAATCACCAAAAATACCTAGAAATCCCAGAAAAATCCCAGAAAATTCTGAAAAATCTCTAAGACTCCCAGGAGTACCTGAAAAATAGGAGAAGGAAAAATTAGTCCATTTGATTATGAAAATTAATTTAATGACTATTAAAAACACAATATTGACCTCCAAATAAGCTATATATGATATTCCAATGCTCAAATAATTCCCAAAAAAATGGAGATATGATCAAAATAATGGCAGGAGCATAGGAAAAATAATAGGAAGCCAATAACGATGATAAAAACCGTATTTTGTACCAAGAATGAGAATAAGCCCTAAAATTGATATGAAATGAAAATATACCCAAAAGAGCACAATTAAGCCTAATCTTTGGCACAAAATGGGTGTAGTTAGGGGGAAAAATATGCAATTTATATCCCGAATCAACCCCGCATCCTTTGTAGACGGGAGGGTATAGATGGGTCGTAAACGACCCTGCATTTTTGCTCCGGTTTGGGTGGCGAGCTGCCCCAGAGGTCTTTGAGAGGGCAGGTATAGATGGGCCATAGCCGACCCCGCATCCTCTGTAGGCGGCCGAGTATAGATGGGTCGTAGCTAACCTCGCATTTTTTCTCCCGTTTGGGTGGAGCTCCCCGGAGGTCTTTGAGAGGACGGGTATAGATGGGCCGTAGCCGACCCCGCATCCTCTGTAGGCAGGCAGGTATAAATGGGTCGTAGCTGACCCTGCATTTTCACTCCGGTTTGGGTGGCGAGATACCCCAGTGATCTTTGAGAGGGCGGGTATAGATGGGACATAGCTGACCCCGCATCCTCTGTAGGCGGGCAAGTATAGATGGGTTGTAGCCGACCCCGCATTTTCGCTCCGATTTGGGTGGCGAGCTACCCCAGAGATCTTTGAAAGGGCAGTTATAGATGGGTCGTAGCCGACCCCGCATCCTCTGTAGGCGGGCGGGTATAAATGGACCTTAGCTGACCCCGCATTTTTGCTCCGGTTTGGATGGAGAGTGGCCCCGGAGGTCTTTGAGAGGGTGGGTATAGATGGGCCGTAGCCGACCCCGCATTTTCTGTAGGCGGACTGGTATAGATGGGCTGTAGCTGACCCCGCAATTTTGCTTCGATTTGGGTGACGGGCTGCAATTTTAGTTCGTATAATATGTATGTACAAAAAACACAAGAGTTTACTTGTAGAGAGGTAGCTTGCTCCGAATGATTAAGACAACCTTTATAGATGTGCTTTCTATCTTGGAGTGGATCTGAAACTTATAGTCAAACAACCCATTGTTTGTACAAACATAAAATCACAAATTTTATTGATAGTACTTAAGTAAGTGTTCGGCATTTCACGGATGAGCTAATTCTTCGCCCTCCATGTTTGCCAAAATGTAGGTCGCTGGTCCCACAATGTCTGCTATTTTGTAGGGGCCTTCCCATTTGATGGAGCTTTCCACGGTGACCGATCTCAGGTTTGAAGGTTGCGTCCCTGAGGACGAGGTCGCCGACTCTGAAGCTCCGCTTCCTCACCCGAGAGTTGTAGTACCTCGCCATCCTTTGGCTGTGTTTGATAAGACATGTTAGAGCATGATCCATTACCTAGTCGAGAAGTTCAGTGTTGAGGTCGAGGCCTTCTTCATTTGCTTGTTCGTCAAAGTACTGGAGGCGGAGAGATTGTTCGCCGACCTCCACGGGGACGATGGCTTCTGCCCCATAGGCTAGCATGAAGGGGCTCTTTCTAGTTGAAGCTTTGTATGTAGTGCGGTAAGACTAAAGGATGTCGGGTAGCTCGTCAGGCCAAGATCGAAGGGCATTGTCGGCCTTCTTCTTCAAGGGTTCATGGATGCATTTGTTTGCTGCCTCAGCCATGCCGTTGCACTGAGGGCGCGCCACGGAGACGAAGTGAAGGTTGACGCCCCAATCTGAGCAGAATTCTCTGAAGTCCGCGGAGTCGAACTGCGTCCCATTGTCCATCACAATGGAGCGGAGTATCCCGAAGCGGCATATGATAGACTTCCAGATGAAACTCTTCATGTTCTTTGAGGTAATGCGCGCTAGGAGCTCTGCTTCGATCCACTTAGTGAAGTAATCGACGGCGACAACCATGAACTTTCTCCAGTTGCCATAGGGAACGGTCCGAGGATGTCGAGGCCTCACTTGGCAAATGGGACCGGGCTAAGAATTGGAATTAGGTTGGCGAGAGGAGCCTTTATATGCTTGAAGAATTTCTATCATTCCTCGCACCGCTTGACGAAGTCGATTGCGTCCTTCAGCATGGTCGGCCAATAGTAGCCCTGCTGAACTACCTTATACTCTAGGGTGCAGCCATCATGATGATTCTCGCAGAATCCTTCATGTATTTCGCAAATGACTTCCTCAGCTCTTCTCGGCCCAAAACGATTTAAGTAGGGCAATATGTCATTCTTCACGTAACGCTTTCGATAGAGTACGTCGTCGAAGATTACGAACGACAAAGCCCGTCTCTCGGTCTTCCGTGCCTCCAGCCTATCTTGTAGTAGGGCTCCGGTCTTCTGGTAAGCGATGATCAGGCCCATCCATGATCGCTCTTGGTCGATGCACATCAGTTCACCCTCCTCAATGTTGGGTGTCAATAAGTTCTCAACATAGATGGCTTTCCCAATCTCTACCGGAGAGGACGAAGCTATCTTTGAGATGGCGTCGGTGCGGAGGTTGTTTGACCTTGGTAGATGTTGGACTGCCGCTTTCCTGAATTTGAGGAGTTCGGCCCGGGCGCACTTCAGGTACTGTTTCATCAGTTCCTTCTTTTCCTCGAAGCTTCCTTCAATTTGCTAAACGACCAGCCTTGAATCACTAATCAACAGCACATTCGTTGCTCCAAGCGACCGGCAGAGCTTTAGGCCGTTGAGGGCGGCCTCGTACTCTGCCACATTGTTGGTTACCAAGAAGTTGAAGCGAATGGCATACTCCAATAGGCTCCCCTCCGGAGTCTCTATTACAATGTCGGCTCCGCTTCCTGAAGCTATGGCCGATCCATCGACGTGGACGACCCATTGCTTGCCATTATACTGGGTTGATGTAGAGGGTGGACTTTTGTTGGCGAGCTGTTGTGGTCCAGGCGACCGTTGGGTAAAGCTTTGCCATTCTCTTCTATAGTGCACTCTGCCACAAAGTCCGCTAGTGCTTGCCCCTTGATCGCTGCCCTTGGTTTGTAGATGATGTCGATCTCACTGAGCTCGACACTTCAATTCAGCATTCGGCCCGATCTTTCCAGCCTCCTCAAGTTCTTCTCAAGTGGCGAGTTGGTGTAGACGACAATGGTGTGTGCCTGAAAGTAGGGTCGGATCTTCCTTTCTGTCAGAACCAGGCAGTAGGTGATCTTCTCGATGGGGTTATAGAGGTTAGTAGATCGGCCTCTGGATGCCCCTTCCTCCTTCACAAGGACCGAGCTTACAGCTTCCTCTGTAGTGGCAAGGTAGAGACCGAGCTGCTCTCTTTCTCGGGCTTTGCGAGCAGTGGTGGGCTTTGTAGGTAGGCCCTCAGGTTGCCAAAAGCACTTGCACAGGAGTCATCCCACTCCACCACCTTTCTTGAACTCTCTCTCTCAACGAGGGCTTTCGAAGAATCTTAAAGAATGGGAGAGACCTCTCCGTAGACTTCGACAGGAATCTTCCCACCGCGGCGATCCGTCCATTCAGCCTCTACAGGTCCCAGATCGTCCTTGGCTCCGTCATGTTGGTAAGGGCGGTGATCTTGTCGGGGTTGGCCTCGATTCCTCGCTTAGTGATCATGAAGCCAAGGAATTTCCCAGACTCGACACTGAATATGCACTTGGCTGGGTTGAGCCACAGGTTATAGCGACATACCTTTTGGAATGTCTCCTCCAGGTCGATGAGATGATTTTCGGCCTTCTTTGATTTCACCAACATGTCGTCGATGTAGACCTCTAAATTCCCGTCGACCTAGGGATGGAAGATTTTTTCGACCATCCGTTGGTAGGTCGCTCCAGCGTTCTTGAGTCCGAACGGCATTTTGGTGTAGCAGAATATCCCCCGGTCTATGATGAACAACGTCTTCTCCTCATCGTGGGTCGCCATCTGTATTTGGTTGTAGCTTGAAAAGGCATCCATGAAAGTAAGAAGTTCGTACCCTGAGGCATTGTCCACCAGGTGGTCGATCCTTGGTAGCGGGAAGCTATCCTTTGGGCAGACTTTGTTGAGGTCGGTGAAGTCCACACATATTCGCCATTTGTCGCTGGGCTTCTTCACCATCACTGCATTGGCAAGCCAGTCAGGATAGCTCACCTCTCTAATGAATCCGGCTTCAAGGAGCTGCTCTACCTCTTTACCCGCTACCCGCACTTTCTCTCCCCCAGTGCTCCGCTTCTTCTACCACACAGGGCGAGCTTCAGGGTCGACGTGCAGCTCATAGGCGATTACCGCCTTGTCGACTCCAGGCATGTCTGAGGGCGACCATGAGAAGACATCAGCATTCGCCTTGAGGAGGTCGATCGGCCCTGCCTTCAGCTCCACGATTAACTTCGTGCTAATCGACACAGTTCTGTCTGCTTCCTCCGTCAGTAGCACCTCCTCTACACCCTCCACTGGAGTTAGTCGTTAATGAGCAAAGTCCTCCTGACCGTCAAGGAGTTCGATCGACAGTGCTTGCTCGGACTGCTTGTGCTTGGTGGAGTCGACGTAGCAGCTTCGCGAGAGCCTCTGGCTTCCTCGCACTTGTCCAACCACATACGGAGTCTGGAACTTTATCATTTGGTGCAGCAACAAGGGGAGAGCTTCGACGGCGGTCATGTAAGGCCGCCCAATGATGCCGTTGTATGCTGAGGGGACGTTGACGATGACGAACTGTGTCATTCGCATGACAATCCTCGACCTCTCCCCCAAGGTGACGGGCAGATCGATCACTTCGACAATGGGCACCGAATGGCCAGTGAAGCCGACAATCAGGGCCAAGCATGGTTTCAGGTCCGCCTCGCACAATCCCATTTTCTGGATCATGGACAAAAACAGTATGACGCACGAGTTGTCGGTGTCGAAAAAGAGGATGCTCATAATTGCTGGCCCAACGAGTGCTTCGATGACGATGGCATCATCATGTGGCAGCTCAATGATCGGTCCATATTTTACACATTTTTCTGCATGTTTGCATGTCATTTCGATCGCCCATATCGCTCTTTTCACAATTATTCGACGATTTTACGTTACTTTTCACTATTTCTTGTTTTTGTCGGATTTCAGGAAATATGGAGCGATCGGAAGGAAAAATAAGCTTAAGGGACTTATACACATACTGAAGCATCGCTCATGGCCTTATTGAGGAGCTAACGGCGCTGGACGATGAGCGGGAGAAGAAGAAGATCGATAGAATCATCGAGGAGGCGAGGAGGAGAAGGAAGGATTCCAGAAACCAACCACTCGGCTGAGTCACGTGAGTCACTCGCCCGAGTGAAGCAGCGTACTCGGCCAAGTACGACTGATACGAAGAATATTTGCCTGACCTGAGTGCCACAATGCACTCGGCCAAGTGGTGAATTCCACTCGGCCGAGTAGAGAACTCCACTCACCCGAGTGAGTCAGAATTTCTGAAGAAAATCAAAGCAAACTCTCTGGAATTCTGGGGAGCACAGCAAAAGACCCACTCGGCCGAGTGATGAATCCCACTCGACCGAGTGACGCAGAGCGCCAGAGTGCCCAAACCCCGACTTCGAAGCAGTCTCTCTAGAATTTTGGGAGAATGTCAGAAGACCCTACTCGACCAAGTAGAGAAGTCCACTCGCCTGAGTGAAGAATACCACTCGGCCGAGTGACGCCGATGACACGAGCGCCCAGATTTTTCGTTAGCCTCCCAATCTTTTGAAAAATTCTATCATTCCAATGGGCAAATTATTTTTCTCATATTTTTTATGGATAGTAGACTTTATGAAGGTTCCAATGCCACTAAGAACGTGCCAATCGGAGGTCGGATGAAATCTGGAGAATTTCTGCAAGTTCATGCTGCAGTGCTGGAATTCGCATATCAGTGTCACTCGGCCGAGTGACACTTTCACTCAGCCGAGTGAGCTTTCCACTCAGCCGAGTGACCAGTTTTTGACAGTTTTTGACAGTTTTTGACAGAGTGCTGTTTTTTGGAGTTTCTGCAGGAATTCTCACTCGACCGAGTGAGCTTTCCACTCGGCCGAGTCGCTACTAGCCCAGAACTTAAGTTACGCGCAGATCTGATTTTGGGCACGGGTTTCAAAGGGGTTTTAGGGGTTTTTGTTAGGGCTTTGAGGGGACTATATAAGAGGTTTGTAGCCGTCATTAGAGGGGAGCTCCATTATGTTTTCTTATAGTCTTTTTTAGAGGTCAGGTCATGCCCTAGGCCCCCTCTTGGATCTAAAAGCTTGTATTGGGATTGAAGTTCTTCATCAAAGCTAAGTATCTTTGTTCTTATTATTTGAATATTTGATTTGATATCTTTTTACATGCAAGCAATGTTTTTTATTGATTACTATATCGTTATTGCTATGCTTGGTTGATATTTGTTCTAGGGAAGGGGATGAACCCTATGGATCTAATTTCAGATTTGTGATGAATGAATTTCTGTGTTGCTAGAATTTCTAAATGGGTTAGGTTGTGATTGATTTATTACAGATAGCTAGGGATTTCTATCGATTTGGGGTTGGCAAGAGATTGGATTCTGATCGATGGAAAGGCCTAGATATTCGAATTAGGTTTATAATCGAAATCCACTAGACTTGGTTTGCAAGAGATTGGACCAAAGCTAGCATTTTTATTATAAATTTATACCCATATTCGTTTGCAAGAGATTGGACGAATACGAACTATCACAACCTAGATCGTAACTCGAGTTTGCACGAGAGTGGGCTCGAGAAGCGATTGGACGATGATGTCGATCCTCATGCTAGTGTCTTGGGTTAGGGTTTGCACGAGAGTGGGCCCTAAGCTAGGTTTCTATAGACCAGCAATAGCGCGAGAGCGTGAGCTTGGTTCTATATTCAGTTACGACTAGTTCACCTCAACGCAAGTCTAGTAATATTGTGATTCACAATTCACATAGATGTATGACGATCCGTAGCGGGGCTTCCCTAGCTCTAGACTCTTTTATTATATTAAATTTGAATCGATATTTTATCCCACATCTTTATCACCTACACCGACATCCATCACCATTTCCATTACATCACATCATAAACCATCTCCACCAATTAACCATTCGTAGTCAAGCCAACCTAAGATAGATTGGAGCCAACACCACCTCCTCATGTTCGATACCCACTCGTCACTTCACCGTATGCTTGCGGTAAAACTACAATCGTTTTTCGGGTGTATATCCAGGGCCGATCAGTCGACCCCCTCCAGGTAGTCGTCCATGAAGGAGATGGGGGTGGAGCTACCCTTCTTTGCTTCGCCCCTGCACCAGCACCTGCCATCATGATCTGCCACGCATAACTCTTTCTTTGCAACACAGAGGTCCGCCTGAGGCTGGCCCATCGTATATCACATCTATGCGTATAACCGGACCAGTGATAGGATGGGCGACTTGTTTGGCGTTCTCGGCCTGGGTCAGCCGGAGAGGTTCTACAGGAGTTTACCCTTCTCGCCTTTGGCCTCCTTGATCGACGAGCCTTTGAAGATGGCCGCCCTAGATTAGCCGTTCTATATCCTTCTTCAGACCATAGCACTCGTTGGTGTCGTGGTCGTGGTCGCAGTGGTACCGACAGAACTTCTGCGCATTGCACTCGTTCGGCTTTGTCCTCATCTCTGGGGGTGGACTCTGAGAAGCCTGCCCGTCTTGGCCGATGCCATCACTTCGGCTAGGGGGTATTTAGCCTTGTATAATGTGCCTCCTCCAGCGCTCTTTCAGGTCCGTTCCTCAGAGCGGGGTTCCTTGGAGCGAGGAACCCCCTCAGAGGTCTGGGGAGATCCTGCCCTCGGGGGCCTCCCTGGTTGTGCCCTCGGAGGCGATCTTGATCTCGCCCTTGGGTGTAGTCATCCTGCCTTGGCCTAGGTATAGGCCGGGGATCAGCTCTGGGACGCTCAGTTGGGGTGACTACCTTCTTCTCCCCCAATGACTCCTCACTGAGCATGAACTTGTCCGCTCTGGAGAAGAGAGCGTCGAGGTCCATCGACGGGTCATGGAGCAAGGATTTGTGTAGACCATGATAGTAAGCCCCTTCTTGAAGGCTGCCATGGCGAGCTCATCTCCGTAGCTCATCACGCTAAGAAGCTCTTCATTGAAGCAACGCTGGAACCTCTAAAGGGTCTCCCCTTCCTCCTGGACCACCGTAAACAAATAGTCGGGGGCCTTCTTCCTTTTCGTCCCGCTCAAAATTGTAGATGAAATTTGTGGGACAGATCGTCAAAGGAGTCAATCGATCTGTCTGGCAAGTCGTTGTACCATTCCACGGTTGACTTCTTCAGAGTCGTCGGGAAGGCACGGCAGAAGAGCTCATCATCCGCTCCTTGGATCTCCATCACCCTTGTAGCGCTGCACGTGTTCGAGTGGATCGCCCAAACCGTCGTACAATTCAAGCTAAGGTAACTTGAACCTACACATTCTCGGGGTAGAGATCACCCTCCGGGTCAGTGGGTTGGCTTATTCGGGATGTAGGGGAGGTGCTGGCGACCTTCGCACAGCATCTCGACCGCCTCAGAGCTCTTGCCTGTAGTTGGAATCCCCGAATGAGCCACCTTGGCGCTTAGGAGAGTCCCTTCTATGTGCCCTGGGAATTGGGCTTCGCTCACGACTCTGCCCCCGCCGCTCATTGCGCCTAGGAGAGAGGCGCTCAGCCTGAGGGGGGGCTTCTGCCTTGATGGGGGCGTCCTTTGCGCCTATGGCTTGGTGGTCTCCTGCGAGGGTGGCTCTCCACAGATTCATCTCGCAGGATGCTCTCCTGCACTATCTCGATCGATGCATAGGGGATTCCCAGGCTCCCCTGCTGGATTATATCCCTTGCAGCGGGGATGTAACGTCGCTGTCGGGCAGCTGCTTCTTCATCAAGTCGTCTTTGTATTGCAACCTCCTCCTCGTCGAACCGTCCTGCCAAGAGGCCGCCTCTTCATCGTCGAGATGCCTCTACAGAGCGGCTAACTTCTCTTCATCGAAGTGCCTCCTTCGAGCAGCCGCTTCTTCATCAAATTCAAGGAGGAGGTTCCATTTCACATTAAAGGGTCTGGAGGGGTCTGGTGTTGGAGGCCATCTTGCAGATTTTGCAGCAGCCAAGCTCTTCATTACTCTGTCGAAGTTCTCAAAGCTTTGATAGATGCATCGGGCTGTGGCATCAATGGCAACGTCTGGCCCCTCAAGGGGCGCATCTCTCTGGGGAACCTCCTAGGAGAGGGGGTCTCCTCGAGCATTGGCTGTTTACCGCTACGATGACTACAATGACTTTGTGTGGGGTCTGCCATGGATGTAACCCTTGTTCCCACAGACGGCGCCAAATGTTGCGGAGTAAAATTCGCTAACAGTGAATTTGTATTAAAATAGGAATCACGGTTACAATGATTACAAGTGTTTGGGGGGGTAGACGAGGCTAATCACGCATTCGAGAGCCCTTTGGGGACGATGATCTCAAGGTCGCCCTTCGTTTGGTGAAGGTCGCACATCACTTGGTGGAGGTCACTGGGGGGTCGCTTCGACTGCTGGTAGCTGAGGTGAGCTTCCTACAAGAAGACCAACTTGTCAGAAAGGCTCGGTTGGCTGTCAACTGAGAGCCTCTCCGATTCTTAAGTCAATTGTTGACTATTTGGAGAACGTCGGACATGCAGGGCGATCTCAGAGGCAGATCAGCATCTGCGTGGCAGACTTGTGTGGAAGGCCTGAATATATGGAGGATATTCGACCTTGAATGTAAATAGAAGTGTTAGGATTTCTTACTCATTAGCCACCCCCTTTGTCGTTGGAGGAGAGGTGGTATTTATAGGCTGTTGGAGTCGGTTTCTTTAGCTGAGCTGGCGGTGTCAGGGTGTCAGAAGGTTGACAAAGGATGTCAGAGTCGAAACTGTCAGGCGCGTAATTGTCAGGCTGTCAGTCATGAAACTATTAGGTGCGCAATTTTCAGGCGAGAAATTGTCAGGCTGTCAGCCGTGAGACTGTCAGAGATATTTGGTGTGGGTCACCTCCACCTTGAGATCTCAAGTCCCTCCTTCGGCACGCTTCTTCTGGGCGAAGAGTTATACGAGCTACCTTTGGGGCGAGCTGGCATAGATCGTGTGTGATCAGCCGGAGGGATCTTCTCTTTGGTTCGGTTGACAAGATTGCCGCTCTGCAGGTGTGGGCTGCTCTGAGCCTCGGCGAGCTTCTCTAAGCCTCGGTGAGCTTGTTCTCTTTAAGGAGATTCGGCGGGCTATTTACTTGCGCCTTGATCATACTGGCCTTGATCGACTGGACCGATCTTAAGGTCGTAACATAATGAATGTTTATTTGCTCTTTATGAAGGATTATCGTATTTCTTTCATTATGAAGGCATAGCGCCATTGGTGTGTGGATTTCGGATTAATTAGGGTTTGTGTGTTGGTTAATAATGTCCATCTCTAGCATTTAATGGATCTAGCATGCCTTGAAATGGATGCTAGATAGTTTTGATTGATGGGTTGTGCCATATATTTCATTGAATCGTGCATTACTCTTGGTGGGGCCGTAGAATGGTGGTGTACCATAAGGGTCACACCTATGTGCACGATCCTTGCACTCTATTGACACAGATGCAAGGATCAATTCATGAGCTTACTTAGGAATTTCAACTCATTAGTCAATACATCAATGAATCATGCACTACTCTTGGTGTGGCCATAAAACGACGGTGTGCCTTAAAGACATTACCTATGTGCACAACCCTTGCATACATTGACATGGATGTGAGGGTTGATTCATTTGGAATTAACCTTTTGCTAATCAAATCACTACCTTAATGACCTCCTATCCCACACACTCCTCCTAGCTTGACTAGCTTTCCACTTTAGTTTCCACCCTACATGCCTTGTTCTTAGCTTGACAGTGTCACCACCTTTCTCTCACCACACTTGTTAATTTAGTTGGTTACCACTACACCTTTAGCTTTCCTTATCCGATTGAACTTGTGATTGCGAAACGACTTGTCCCTGTGGATTCGACCTCGTACTTACCGAGATTTATTACGACTGATCTCCCACACCTGGGAGCTGAGTCGTGTGCACATTTGGGCATCAGCCAAGTTGGCGCCATTGGCGAGGACAACGGTTTTTGCATTCACATTTTGGTTGGTTTTGGACACTTTGGGTGTAGTACTTACAGTTTAGTGTTGAGTCTTTTTTATTATTTATTTTACACTTTTTGAGTCATTTTTTTCTTTCTTTCTTTTGCTTTAAAAAATCTTTTAATTTTTTTATGGATTCATTTTCAAGCTTTCGTGATGTTGATGTGGAGGACTCCCAACTCCCACCACTCTTTCATGGTATAGAGTTGGAAAATCTGCATATATTTGTGCAAAAGTTTGAAAAATGTTGTCGAAAAGAGTTTAGGGATTTGTTTGATGAGAACATTTGTACAGAATATATTTATTTTAAAGTGTTTACTTATACATTGAGAGATGATGCCAGACTTTGGTTTGAGCATTTCCTCGAGATTCATTTTCTATATCGCTTTCCTTTTAGGCTAAATATGTACATGCTTTCTTTCCTACTTATTACAGGATTCAGGTACACATGCGCCAAGCATTTGAGCAATAAATGGCAAGCTTTATCCAGTTTGACGGTGAGGCCTATTGTCAGGTTTTGGAGAGGTTTGATGACTTAGTGCTTAGGTGTCCACGCCATACTTTCGACGCAGAGGATCTACTTCAGATTTTCTACACATGGTTGCAACCGTCGACGCGAGACGTTGTGCAGATGTGCAGCAATAGAGATTTCTTTGCGTACACGACAGAGGATGCATGATTGTACTTGAGGGATCTTGCAGAGTGGGAATGGACTGCATCATCTAGAGAGCCGTTACTTGGATACGAGGATGATGGCCAGTACCCACTTCCACTTCATGATGCAGTGCAGCATGTCCAGTGCCAGTCTGAGGAGCCACCTTTGGGCTCTTTTCCTTACAACCCCATGGGATGTTGAGCAGAGCAGGATGTTGGGTTGCATGGGAACCAGGCAGAGGACGTTGAGAGATTACATATTGAAGAGCAGGAGGAGATGGATGATGGAGTGTGTGTCACACATGTTGGAGACACGATGCAGTTTCATTGGGTTGGTGGTGGTGATGTGATGGAGATGTGTGTAGACGAGAGTGAGATAGATGACATTGGAGTGCCTGAGTCACATTACCTCAGGACACGCATCAGTCTATCATCTAGGACGACAATATTCAGGGAGGACTACAAAGTCCATGGTTGACTGTAGAGGCTATTTTCATAGATGACGAGGATGCAGCAAGCGACAACGACAATGAGATGATCTGCATTAAGCCTGCACTACCTTCTCCTCCAGATCTGCTCCTGCAGCTATTTAACCCTCCTCCTGAGGAGTCGCATCAGCCAGGTGATAGCATCTCCATTCAGGGAAGTTCTCATCACACATTGCCCTTCATATCTAAATCTCAAGCTTTATTTCCTTACATCTTAGATTCGGATTGTCGTCATATATATTTATATCCTTATTTTTATTATGACGACCATGTTTGGCCTTCTTTTGTTAGAAGTCACATTTATTTTCCTTGGATTGACACAGCTCATCTCTCGTAGGACACATGAGCATAATCTATAGAGATGCTGGGAGCTGTGTTACTAGGATCCAAGGAAGCTAAGGAGCATCGTTTGGCTGAGGAACGAAAGGATATGATAGAGCAGCTATCGCCACCATTACATATTCGGGATCCACCTTTTGCTAAGGTGTATTATTTCCGTTACTTAGTGTAAATAAATTAAATAAAAAGTTAGTTTAGTTTGCTTTTGCATGTTTGCTTTTGTATGCTTGTTTTCCTTCTAGCATCGTTGAATAATGTTTAGTTTCTCTTCAATCATTAAGGACAATGTTCATTTTAAGTTGGGGGAGGGAACTATGAACTTTGGATGGTAGTATGTTAGTTTTTGGTAGTTTGATGCTAATAAAAAAATTTCATTCATTCACTCATCATCATATTTTATATTGAGCTTATGGCTGTGTGCCTCCATCCTTTGCTTCATTGGCTTTTTATTAATCCCGTTGATTTAAAGTGGTGAACTTTTCCAACATGTCATGGTTGAAGTTTACTTTTGAAGTGTATTGTGGCAAACTTAGAGGTGTTGTAGCCATATGTGCTAAGGCAATTAAATGATTTTTCTTTAGTCTTGCACTCACCCCTCTAGCTAGAAGCTCACGATACCTACTACCCATATGAAATCCATTTGTGATGTAGAGACTTTAATATTAGCAATTGATTGGTGAAACCTTAGAAATTTTAAAAATTCGGCTAGGTTTATACTCATGGATCCCTAAGAAGAGACTTGGTTTTTGGAGTTGCTTAAATGAATGCTATCAAATCCTATAATAATAAATGCACTTATGCATATTTGAATAAGGCATAATCTTTTGTTTTGCTATGATACTTCAATAAGGCATGAAAATTGTCATGATATTTGAGTAAACGCATGAAGCTTGAATCACAACTCATTGCCATGATATTTGGAAGGAGCAAGTGTTTATTCTCCTAATGCTTGAGAGTTCCTAGGAGTTTATTCCATGAGCTTGTGAAGTAATAAGAAATTTGCAAAACTTTGGTGTGGATTGTGGGGTGAGTAGGGGGACTGAATGGAAGGCTATTGGGAGGAGTGCATAAGCTAGGAAGCTTTGCCATTTCATATTCGATTTCAACACTCTAAGCTATGCCCCTAATCCATGGATGAAGTTAACATAATCTTTTGGAATTGATCACTTATTTTGCTAGGGACTAGC
Source organism: Scilla litardierei (assembly GCA_030789695.1). NCBI lineage: Eukaryota > Viridiplantae > Streptophyta > Magnoliopsida > Asparagales > Asparagaceae > Scilla > Scilla litardierei. The sequence goes on along the minus strand of CM061142.1, from coordinate 799,608,544 downwards.
AAAACGCTAGTTGGGGGTGTGATTATGACTGAATATTGCATATTTTAGCCCCATAATCATTCCCTCTTGTGCATGTAATGCATTTAAATCATGTTCTCTTAACCATGTTTAAGTTAATTCATCACTTTTGATCATATGATTTTATTTCTGCACAATTTCATTCTCCAAAGCTTTGTAAACGTGGATTATATTTTTATATATTTTCTGGATTTTTCAGAAGTCACAAAGGGGACAAAATCAAACACTTGGAGAAGTGAGACTGTAGCTAGGACATGCGCCTGTTCGGACAACAATAGTCGCATGTCCTTTTGAAGCTGAAGACCTGTGCACTTTGGAGTGTATCACATGCGCCTGCAGTAGGATTGGCAAGCACATGTGTAGTCGTCTAGGTGCCTACCATTTCAACTGCAGGCGCCTGTTTTTCCCCTAAGTTAGAGGGTTGTCGAACCCAACTCTCTGTTGGTTTCGACCATTTGGACAGTAGGCGCCTCAAGCACAAAAGGCAGGTGCATGTGTCTCTCACAGGCGCCTGCGTACTTCAAAGTAGTCGCCTATCTTGCGCATCACCAGTTTTATATATTACGCATTTCTTCCATTCAGGCGCCTGCCTGACCAACAACAGGTGTATGTCGCCAGTCGCCTGGCCGTTGGTCAGCAGGCACATGTGCGGGGTTTTTCTATCGAAATCTGGGTTGCGATTTTGGGTTTTTCTTGACACGTTTTTGGACTGCTTCACCTGGGCCATTGGATGCGGGTTTGGAGGGTTGAGATGTAAACCCTAGGGGTATAAAACCCCTAAAACATTTTCACTATTTTTGAGGTTCTCTTCTTCATCCTAGATGTTAGGGTTAGGGCTTGGAGGCCATTGGATCTTGGAGGAGCTTTAAGTAAGGGGAAAGCTTGGGTTTCTAGGGTTATTCTTGGTAATCTCTTCCCTTTTCTTGTACCATTTGAGCTCTATTGTTTTGTATGTATAATATTGAATGATTGTTGAATGAAAGTGATAATCATTAGATAGTTGTTTGATTTCAAGCCTATAATGAATGTTTATTTGCTCTTTAAGAACTATTATCATGTTTATTTCATTATGAAGGCCTAGAGCCATTGGTGTGTGTATTTGGGATTAATTAGGGTTTGTGTGTGTAACGGCCTGTATTTTTCAATACATTTAATTACGTATTTAATGTATCTTTATTTTTTAAAAAGTATTTTATAGTGGTTGATCAGGAGTTTTAAGCGATTCCAAAATTTCTTATAAAAATAATTTGAAGCATCAAACTAGTTATGAAGTATTTCAGAAAGTTCGGGTTTCATCAAATACCTCTAAATAATTTTGATAAAAAATAATTTTGAATTATTACTGTTTTAGCTAAATTAATTAATTTTCTAATACAAACATCATCAAAATGTTTTCAAACTTCTATAGTAACATTCTATGATCATTTAGGGCTCCCCACATTAATTTCGTAATTTTCTGAAGTCAAATCAATAGAGAACCCTCAAACCCGCATCCCAAACGTTTTGGCCTAAAAATCGTATCTTCGTAGCTCAAACCCTAAATTGGATCTCGTATTCGTGATCCTCACAACGATATGGACCCGTGGCTATGTTTCGTAATTTTTTGGACATGTTTAATCTCCGGGGCAAAATCATAATTTCATATATATGGTATTTTTACTAATGACCTTTTACCTAACACTAATTATTTTGGTTAATGATGTAATTCTTTTACCTAATCACCTACCTAACCTACCCGATGGCAGCCCATGTGAAACTTGCTTAACCCCTTTCTAAGCTTAGTCAAATCTCCACACCTACCCTAATTAATGTTTGACTAAGTATTAATTAACACTTTAAATTTTATAATTATATAATTAGCTTATATAAAACCCCCTATTATCTCTCCCTCACAAATCACTCACTCTCTCGTTCTAAACCCAGGCTCAACCATCTCTTCTTCGTTTTCAACCGAACCCATCTTCCCCATCTCTCCCTCAGCAACAACCCAAATCCCCCTCCCCTTACTTTCGTTTTCAGCTCAACCCAACCCAAGAGAACAACCCTCTCTTCAGCTCTCTCCCCCACTCTCTTTCGTTCTCCCATAACACACGCACACAGTCTCTCTCTCTCTCTCTCTCTCTCTCTCTCTCTCTCTCTCTCTCTCTCTCTCTCTCTCTCTCTCTCTCTCTCTCTCTCTCTCTCTCTCTCTCTCTCTTCTCTATTTTTTTCGTTCGGATCCACCCTCAGCCCGCTCTCACCCACTCCAATCATCCCTCACGGCGAACCCCACCACCTTGCAGCCCTCCACCTTCAACGAAGCTCGACTCTGCCGTCATTCCGACCCCCGCCGTCTCCGCTGTCCGACTGCACCAATCCCCATCGCCAACGCCTGCAGCAGCACCCGGAGCAACCTCCGCCTCCTTTCTCCTGTCACCTCTGACCACGACCTAGCCTCCATCGCCACCGTTCGCTGCCGAACACCCTGCTTCCACCGCCGCTCTCCACTCGCTTGTCCCCGTTCGCCGCCGCTCTCCACGTCGCCGCACCCCGAGGCTAAGCCTCCGATCGCCACACCACCTCCCCCAAGCTCCCCGCTACCTTCATCTCGGTGCCCCACCTGTCGTAGCCACCATGCACCGGTGAAACCGCCGCCATCCCGCTGCTCAACCCCGCACAGACCCTCTCTCTCCGCTGCTCTTCCTCAGCCACCACAGCAAGGCCTCACCGCCGCAAGAACCCCCGTGCTGCTCCGCCCCACCCTCCAGTCCGAGAGCCCCCAATGGCGAGCCACACCTCCTGCTCTGCCTCCAGTTCTTGACATCACGCGGCCACCTTAACCGAGCTCCAGCGCCTCCCCGCAGCTCTGATGAAGTCGCCATCTCCGTCCACCGTGACTCGAAGCAACAAACACCCCACGCTCCACGCCGCTGCCCTACACCGAGTCGTCGCCACCGCTCCACACTTCTACCCTACACCAAGTCGCTGCCACCGCTCCCCGGCACCAGGTATGCCACCGACGTCGCCTCCGACCTCCTCCATGCCGTACCCCAGAGACCGCCGCCCGCCGCCCGCCGCGCTCACCGCCGTACACGCGAAGCCCCCTCCTCGCTGTAGCATCGAAAGAGAAGGGGAATAAGAGGGAGGGTATGTAAAATAATATATGTATAAGAAACGTATATTCATATGCGTATATTATGAGTATATATATATATATTCATTATATGGGTTTATTGGCTTTAAATTCCTAATAAATAATATAAGCCTCAGAAAAATACAAGACCAGCTCCAGAAAATCAGAAATGATGTTCTGGATCCAATGGCGCTAGTTTTATCTCAATCAGATGTTTATTTTTTTCACAATAAATTTTTAACCCTAAAACTTAAATACGTTGTTTTCAATTAAAAATCTGTAACTTGTTATTTTCACGTAAATTGATACGTGAGAAAAATATATGTTGTAGTACTCTTTGAGACGGTCGTTTTGACAGCTCATTTGGACCATTCCGATATGTATTTCATCCATAATAAATTGTTGAATAAACAAGTTACCTAATTAAAATTAGTTTTTAAATTGATTTTAAGCTTTTAAAAATTATAAAAATTAACAGAAGCTTCTGAAAAATATTTCCTCCTGTAGTAAAATTATTTTCTTCATATCTAGCCTAAATAAAAATTTAGAACGCTTTTCGAAAATGTTTCAATCCGTTTAAAAATCAAAACAATCAAGTTAAATAGATAGGAAAATAGTGTGTTCTTTAACCAACTGTTTCTTGTATTTGCAGGTACCAATTCTTGTGCACCGACTCCCTTGGAAGCTCTAGCTCTAACCTCGTCTTACTGCGACGATCTCGATAGCGTAAGTCATAAAGAATTCTAACTTTAGAAATTTAGATAGCATAATTTATGGAAATACAGCATGCTCGAAGCATGGACTGGTATCATAGTTGTTGGATTTCAAAACATTGCTCAGGACTGACATTCTCTGTTGAGGCTTCTGCCTTAACTTTTCAATAAGCGAAGCTCTTTGGAGTGTTGTTAATGCATTTGAATACCTTTACCTTTGGAACAACGGATTCTCATACCGTATTGCAACATAATGATTGAATGACATACCGTATTGACATCATACTGCTGAAACATCTTATTGAAATTGAATGCTTAAAAGTAGTTGGCATTGCACTGGGTTTTTGAGGTAACTTATATCAGAGAAAGTGTGGGAGCTACCGTGAGCCATCTACACATTGCACCGTACCGGCCGTCTAAAATGAAATATACCGCCTAAAGTGATTTGAGATCCACCGGGGTGAGCGCCTCCGTGGAAGGAGATGAGCTCAATGGTTGCACACTGTACTTTCCTATGTAAGTCACGTATTTTCTAGCTTTACTTTTGCTTAATTGTCCTTTTTATTGTTACTACTTCTACCTGGTTGTCCTACCATTGTCATCACATTGCATGCTGGTTAAAATATTGCTGTTACCATGTTACATTTGCCATGCCACAATTGTTGCTCTTGTACGTTACTGTTTGCACTTACACAGTCACCTTTACTTTATGCATTACATACACTTTACTTACCACACCTAGGTAGCCACCAGTACTTTACTTACCACTCTTGCATGCATGTCCGCTCTTACCTTACTTTCTGCACTTGCATGATCATCCTTAATTGTTCATTATAGCATGTTCCATATTTTGCACTGCTCTATTTATATTGCTAGAATTGTTGTGACTTACCTACGGTTTCATTTTTGTAGCACCGCAGACGACGTACATGCAGATGTTCTTGAGTTGGCAGCGCTAGAGTTCAACCCTGAGACCGCAGCTTTCAGAGTTATTTTCACTTATGTACTTTCTTTCTTTCATGTATCTTTGTTGGAACATTTTGTACAGTATGGATTGTAATAATTGGACACTATTTGGGTATTTTTGTACATCTCTGCATCGTGGCTATTTTGTTTTCACTGGTTAACTGCAGACCTGCGCATAAATCAAATAAGTAACGGGCCCCTGAGAGCGGGTCGTTACAGTATGTTGGTTAATAATGTTCATATCTAGCATTTAATGGATCTAGCATGCCTTGAAAGATGCTAGATGGTGTTTATTGATGCGTTGTGCGCTATATTTCATTGAATTGTGCATGACTCTTGGTGGGGCCATAGAACGGTGGTGTATCTTAAAGGTCACACATATGTGCACGATCCTTGCAATCTATTGACACGGATGCAAGGATCGTTTCATGAGCTTACGTTAGGAATTTCAACTCATTAGTTAATACATCAATGAATCGTGCACTACTCTTGGTGGGGCCGTAGAACGACGGTGTGCCTTAAGGGCATTACCTATGTGCACAACCCTTGCATACCATGACATAGATGTGAGGGTTGATTCATTTAGAATGAACCTTTTGCTAATCAACTCATAACCCTAATGACATCATATCACACACACTCATCTTAGCTTGACTAGCGTCCCATTTTGGTCTCCACCCTACATGCCTTAGGCTTAGCTTGACAGTGTCACTGCCCACTTTCTCTCACCACACTTGTTAGTTTAGTTGGTTGCCACTGCACCTTTAGATTTCTTTAGCCAATTGAACTTGTGATTGCGAAACGACTTGTCCATATGGATTTGACCTCGTACTTATCGAGATTTACTACGACTGATCTCCTGCACCTAGGAGCTGAGTGTGTGCGCTTGCGTGTGCACATTTGGGCATCAGCCACTCACGCAACAAGTTTTCTGGCTCCGTTTCCGGGAGGTTGCCTTGATTGATATTAGTTTAATTTTAGGTTCGTTAGACTACGTGCATATATAAAAATAAATAAATAAACAAAAATTTTCCCCCAACACCACACTTTTTACTACTCTCTTGTACCATTGACGCGTTTCTCCTAGTTTTATCTTTTCTTTGACATGTGCACTTGGAGTATTATGTGGAATCCTAATTTCAATGCATCAATGTCACATGGTGCTCAGATGGGATATACTAATGATTTTCTCAAAAGTTATCACGACCTGTATTATATATGGAATGCAGTGGTATGAAACCAACCAATGTCTATATTTTGCCAATCCCCACTTCCCACACCCATATGCCTACAACCTACACCATGAACCCTCACATCCTCACCTCCAAACCTATATGCCTCCACCTCCACCAAAGTCTAGCCTTGAGCTTCTCTTGGAGAATTACCTTTCAAACCAAGTCCAAATGACTTCACCTTCCCTGACCACTCTGATCGATACCCCATAAATGAGATTGCCAAAAATCTAAACAAAATTCCTAATCCACAGGGGTAATCAAATCATAATGCTTGGGATCGGATAACTAAGGAAACATCGATGAGAGGAAAGCCCCTGGAAGTCCCAATTACTGTAGTTCCTACACCCCTAGTCTTCCATGGAATGATGGAGGAGGAACCATGTCCACAATTGGGGATCAGGTGAAGCGACACAAACACCTAAGAACCAGATTGCTAGCTTCACCCAACTTGACGGAGAGACTCTTTGGCAAGCTTGGGGGAGATTCAACAAGATGGTGGATGGATTGCCGCAGCTTGGGTCAGCACATTTTGGCTCATTTGTTACTTTAGTGGAGGACTGCATGCAGACTTGTTGGAGGCCATGATGAGAATGAATGCTGGCCAATTCTTTGGCATGCCGCCTGAGGCATCTTGGAAGTACATGGAAGTTGTTGCTGTGTATCACGCATCATCAACAACCTGCAATATGGAAGGTAACTCATCTGAGCAACAATTTAATTTTTTTGATATGAGCTCATTTTTTCCTCTATGTACTACCATCGAGACACATGCTAATGATGATCACATCCATCATCATACCCCAGACGACGACAAGATGGATGATGAACCATGCATAGGCCAGTGGAAGGACACAATAATTCTTTGCGAGGTAGGTGGCAAGCATGGAGCATGCGAAGGGCCATCCGAGATCTCCAAATCTGATAAGCACAAGCAATTCTTCCCACTTGACTGCATTCCCCACTACATGCCTTGCAAGAGCATCGGGGAGACTACAGAGCATGTACACATTGATGAAGAGGAAGTGCATCTAGGCATAGACGCAACGATCAATTTCATAGAGCCTGAAGCACTTCCCGCTCCACCTTCACCTTCGCAGCCACTCCCCGTTCCACCAGAAGCACCACATCCACTTGACCCAAACACTCCTACATATGGAGATCCACTAAAATCCTTGTCTGAATCTAATATTTTATTTCATAATTCTTTAGATTTTGATGTTTCTGACACGATGTACTTTCCACAGGACACACGCTCACATTCCATAGAGGTATGCTAGGTCATGTCAACACCTGAGGAGCATATCGAAGGAAATGACGAGGAGTTGATCGCATCATTCTCAGAGAGCATCATACAACTTCCTGGGAGTAGTCGTCAACGTTCTTTGAATTTTTCAAACTCATTTGACGATTACCTTTGGAACACATATATTGGCGAAGAAATTTTTCACATCGGACTGATGCTCCTTGTTTATTGCAAGATTCGAGTTGTTGTCCTTGATAAATGCTAACAGAAGCATTGCTAGAGCCTGTTGGAGTTCGTGGAGTGAAGCTATTAGCTAAGCCATGAAAGGATGTACTCAATCCAGTAGTGTAGAAAATTTTAAATGCTTTCTAGGATAGTTCTTTCAATAAACTCGTCTCCTCTCGATAGCGAGAGAAGCATATTAGGTTAAATCTTTCTTAGGATTAGTAGATTTCTTTTGAATAAGTTGCTCACTTCTCACTCGGTACACACCAATCATAAAACCCCCCAAAAATCCTAAGACTAAAAGCCCAGAATTCTGATCTCAATTTTTGTTTGGTTTTTATGTTATATGGACATCCAACATGACCGTGTGGGTTGTCACACGACCATGTCAGAGGGGACCAAAGGACCAAAGAAAAAGCAAATGGAAAAGCTTATGGAGAAGAGCTAGAGACGGCCGTGTTCAAGTTTCAAACAGTCGTGTAATAGTTTGTGGGAGAAAGCCATTTTCTGGAAAATTTTGAGACCAAAGCCACACGGTCGCGTGAAATCCACGAGACCGCGTCAGAAATACAGCAGAAAAATAGCTATTGGACTTTATTTTGACCCTACAATCACACGGTCGTGTGAATTCTCACACGACCGTGTGACCAATGCCCCCTTCAGCCCCAGATTTCAGCCCGAAGTGCGATACGATGGTGTCACACAATCGTGTCTCTGCCCTTTATAAGTACCCCAGGCCCTCAAACAATCGAGCCCGCGTGATTTTTCCACCGTTTCGACTTCATATTCTCTTCTCCTCCAAAATTCCCCCTCCTTTGCCCATCTCCAGTCCTCCAACCAGCAACAAATGCCCCTTCTCTCTCTTCCTATCTCTAAAATTCCCCCAATTTGCACCCATCAGACCCCGTCCATCAATCCCTAACTCGACCGGTTAGAGGTTTTGCGGCAAACAATTTACTGCCAAGTGATCCGCAGGAAAATTAGAGCTTATGGCTTTTGATTGAAGTCCATTGCATCGCATCGCAGCGAAGATCGCTGCCATGTTTGGGTAAATTCACTCCAAACTCAGTTTCTCAGTTTTTGCCCTAACTTTTTTCGAATTTTCGTTGCATGATAGTTGTGTCTATTGGTTGTTTGTGATTCACACTCTCACTCTCACATACTCTCATCATGCGTCCACGCACAAAACACCCGACACCGCCACCCCCACGATCACGCCTGAGGGCCACACGTCCACGATTATCTGACACACCCTCTTCATCTTCACAACCACCCCCAGAGGGGATCGCCCCACCCCCAATCGACACGGTAGGGATAGAATTTAGGAACACCACAGAATTATCCACTTTCCAAGGATTAGCTCGAAGGCACATTTCTACCATAGAATTAGCGAGCCCTCCCGCTCTCAATAAATTAGGGGTCCTCGAGGGAGTTCAAACACTTTTTTCCCACATAGGGTGAGACGAGTTCTTAGCCTAGGAAGCCTGCACATATCCACGCCTCACATTGGAGTTTCTTAGCTCCTTTGCCTACATGAGCTCAGGCATAGAGTTCAGGCTCACGAACGCTGACTACCCCCATCACGTTTGATGCCTTGAATACCATTTTTCGATGGCCTACCGCCACTGTTGTAAATTCCATTAGTCCTTCTAGTGCTCTTTCCCTAACCTTCAACATTTCCCGCTTTTGGGAACAGCGCACTGGGGTAGCACCCTACTCCCCTGGCCAGACGAAGGCTTAATCTATTATCCATCTGTGCCTTCGCCTGGCCCATTGTATTATCGCGAGCACCATTTTCTATAGAGAGACCACTGGCATCGTCACGCGACAGGAGCGATTCTTCATATGGGTCATGACCCAACCATGGGTCGTCCATCGATCCGGCACCACATCTCCACGCATCTTGATTAATGTCGGACATTGGTTGGCCCATAGATTCCTCTCCATTAGCTAGGCCACTATTGTCCATACATGTTATGGGGGCCTCATTACTACGATTGCCTGCCACCTACCCATCTTCCTCCAGATCCTTAACGAATTACCGACGACCCCTGGCCCCACGTCTCTTGGTATTCCTGTGCTTACGAATATGCATATGATCAGCCCAAATTTGGACGGGAGGTTCGTTTGGTTGTATGGCCCATCCCACACTCCTTACACTACCCTTACCAACCCCGAGCGCACTCGCATTAATGAGGCGATGCAGTGGATATTCCCTCCTGACCCAGACTAACCACTCAATGCACAACCTCAGCCTTTTCCTGCTCAGCACATCCCTGCAGATCCCTCCACTTCCACTGCACATGCCATTGCTACACCTAAGGGCACCCATGAGCCCAGAGTTACACATCCACCCTTCACTCAGGAACCTCACCAATCAGGTGACAGTTCTGGCCCCTCTAGTTCTCTCCCTCCTCTTACTATAGAGGATCGCATTCAACTTTTGGAGGAGAGTGTTCGAGCCTTAAGGTCCACCATGGAAGTCACGAGATCCACACTTTACAGCTTGGATTCCATTGTCCATGAGGCATATGGATGGCTCGTTGACCTTCCATCATTCGTGACACCAGACCACGCCTACTTCCACCACCCCTGCCACCACCTGAAGATAGCGCTTCCTGACCCCCGCCCCCCAACATTGTGTATGCCCTAGTTTTCCACTCCCCTATCACATATAGAGCACGACACCATTCTAGCTTGGGGGAAGCCTCCTTTCATCCTCTTGCACCTCTTCCCCTCACATATTTCCTCATACGATCACTACATCTTTGCAGTGAGGACAATGCTCACTTCTAACTTGGGAGATGAGCATTCCATACTTCATTTTCATATTTTCATCTTCATTTTCATATTTTCATATCATTCATACATATTATATTTTTTTTCTTTCCTTTTCTTCCTTTTCACGCATCATACTCTTCCTTTTCATATTTCCATGAAAAATACAAAAACAAACAAAATATGCATCCCGCATCCCATACATCATATGTATTTATGTGTCTTCATATCCAAAATTTCACGACATCAAGTATTTTATATGCATCGATTTTCTAGTGAAGAATTTTCAGATTTACATATCGTTTTATTCAGTTTCTTGACATCAATCGTGATATATGCTTTAGGGCTAGTTTTTGGTTTGAGATCTCATATAATATGCTTATTATGCTTATGCTCACAATCTTTAGGATAGAAGTACTCGAAACATGCCTATTTTATATTTTGTTTTGGGAATCCATCTTATGCATGAATCTTGAAAGTCTTAGTTGAGTGTATGATGATTTGCAATCCAATAGGATTTGGAAAATAGCATGTCTTTTCAGTATTGATGAGTTGAGTTGCCTAACTTGCCCATGTTTGAAAAAAAGGGGAAAAAGAGAAAAAAAAAGAGAAAGAGAAAATAAAAATAAAGAAAATAAATAAATATGCATCATTCTTCCAACTACATCCAGTAGCCGGGTCCTTATGCCTCAGTAAGCATTGGGGATTCGTGTTGAAAGATTTAGCTTGGGGGAGTGCATGGGGATACAGATAGTTGATTTAAGCTAGTAGGTCATATGGGTCCTTCTTGGCTCAATGCCCTAAGGTCGTCTGACCTGGGAGTCATTGACTCAACGCTCCTTACACGAACTAACTAGGATCCAAAAAAAGAAACAAAAGAAGATCATTAGTATATATAGAAATAAAAGCATGGGCAATGCTATCAAGTATCAACCCCACTAATCAAGGAATGACAACGTGTTTTTAGAGCCATCTCTTAGAAAGATTTGCATGAAATCATACAATATTAATTCTCCTCTCGATCATTGCATAATTTCAATTCCCATTCCATTAGCCCAGTGTGGGATAGAGGAAATATCTTAGGATTTGAGCATAACCATGATCTTGCATATTATGTGCTGATTTCTGTTGGGAATGATATCCCAGGTAATATCTCGATTGGGGGAGAGTAAGTGATATGTTTGAAATTTCCAAAATCCAAACTCTCCACTCACCCATGTATATGAATGCTCGATGTTTTGAAGTTCTCGATATCATTTGTGTGCGTACTTGCATTCCTCCAATCCTTACTCTCTCTTTGTCTTCCTTGAGGATAAGGAAGAGTTTAGCTTGGGGGATTTTGATGCGTTCTTACGTCATATCTTTTTCATATAGTTTTCATTGCATTTTACGCCACTTCATCACACTTTCCACGTTGTTCTTTGGCTTTTTTTGGTTTCCTTTTATGCTTTGGGCTTTCTTGATGTGTTTCAAGTGAAATCATGGAGTTTTAGGACCTATGAGCGAGAACGGGAGCTTTGGAAGAAAACGAGAAAGTGACGACGCTCAATGTCATTAAAGGAGTTGAAGCTAAAGCAGGACCCACACGGTCATATGGGATATCCCACACGACCGTGTTGGGTATCACCGCAGATGAGAACCAAATGAAGCCCCACAAGGCTGTTTAACACGGTCGTGTGGGATTATCTTATGAAGGACTGAGTGCAGATCGATGTGGTCGTGTGAAATCCACACGACTGCATCAGACAATTGAAGATAATATGATAGGCGACCAATTTCTGAGCACTGGCACGATGTGGTCGTGTGGATTGTGCACATGACCGCGTCGATCCACATTTTTTGAAAGAACTTTGATATCCCAGTTTTGGGCCGATATCCCAGTTTTGAGCAACGGCCACATGACCTTGTGGATCTTCCACACGGTTGTGTCGGGTCGAGTTTTCTGCTAACCCACTAGGGTTTTGGGATGATATTTAAGCATGGGAGCACCGTTTTGATAGGAGAACGGGCCTTTGGCAGCGTTTTGGATCCAATTTCTCCTCTTTTCTTTCCTTGTAATTAGTTTAGGAGTAAGATTAGATTTAGATTAGGTTTTTACGCGCTTTTCTCATTGGTGCTAGCTTGTAATCTCCATATCTTTGTATTGCAACCTATTGAGCTAAGTATGTCTTTCACTTTTTTGTTATTATGTGTTCTTTTATTGCTCTTGTGATTATCTCTGGGTTTCTTTATATGTCTAGTGGGTAGATTTCATTACCGGTCATGGTTGATCTCTTTGAGGGATGAAGAAGGATTGATTTCATTGTTCGGCTATTGAATTATCAAATTACGGTTGTGCTAGGGAAGACTGTTATCAACATAGATTAGTTTCCCTGAATTGGTCGCTAAAGAGAGTTAGGATTAATCTAGGGTCTCCAACCCCTATGTCGATTCATACTAATTATGTCGCCAACAGAAGTTGGGCGTAATTTAGAGCCCTCCTAGCATTGAATGGAGTTCCGACCACGAGTGGCGAGAACGATGGTTAGAAAATATTGTCGAGCATCACGCACCCGTCGTGTGGCAATGACCAACGAACGTTGGTTGATCATACAAGGGTAGTCCTATCATAGCATCACGAGAGTGGGGTTAGGTGATAACACAAGGGACGATCCTATCATAGCATCACAAGAGCAGGGGGTAGGTGACACCCTTAGCTTAGATAACCTCACCCTAGGATCGATTCAATAGCTAGACGACAAGTTCATTCCCTTGTTCAGCCCTCATTAGAGAGATACCTAGCCCTAGAGCATTCCTTCTATTTTAATTCTCCCTATTCCATAAAACCAACTCGCGTAGCTAACTATAACTTACGATTAACTAGTGCTCGATCACACAACCTCCAAGCAGACGACCCATTAGCACTACGACGACGTCGTGCACTTGCGGTTACAAATATCGAGACTTCTGCTCACACACCAATTTTTCTGACGACATTGTCGGGGAGGTTGCCTTAATTAATATTAGTTTAACTTTAGGTTTGTTAGACTACGTGCATATATATAAATAAATAAACAAACAAAATTTTCCCCTGCCACCCCACTTTTTACTGCTCTCTTATACCATTGATGTGTTTCTCCTAGTTTTATCTTTTCTTTAACATATGCACTTGGAGTATTATATGGAATCCTAATTTCAATGCCTCAATACCACATGGTGTTCAGATGGGAGATACTAATGATTTTCTGCAGGTTGCCACGAGTTGTGATATATGTGGGATGCAGGGGCATGAAACCAACCAATGCCAATATTTTGCCAATCCCCACTTCCCACTCACATACTCCTACAACCTGCACCATGAACCCTCCCATCCTTACCTCCAAACCTATATGCATCCACCTCCACCAAAGTCTAGCCTTGAGCTTCTCTCGGAGAATTACCTTTCAAACCAAGGCCAAATGACTTCACCTTCCCTCACCACTCCGATCGATCCCCACCTAAATGAGATTTTGCCCAAAATCTAAACCAAATTCCTAATCCACATGGGCAATCAAATCATAATGCTAGGGATCAGATCACTGAGGACATATCGACGAGAGGGAAGCCCCTAGAAGACGCAATTACCATAGTCCCTACACCCACTTGTCTTCCATGGCATGATGGAGGAGGAACCATGTCCACGATTGGGGATCAATCAAAGCGACACCAAACACCTGATAACCAGATTGCTAGTTTCACCCAACTTGACGGAGAGACTCTTTGGCAAGCTTGGGGGAGGTCCAACAAGCCAGTGGATGGATTGCCACAGTATGCGATCAGCATGTTTAAGCTCATTTGTTACTTTAGTGGAGGACTGCTTGAAGACTTGAAGGAGTCCATGATGAGGATGAACGGTGGCCAATTCTTTAACATGCCACCTGAGGCAGCTTGGAAGTACATGGAAGCTACGGTTGTGTCTCGCGCATCATTAACAACCTACAATACGAACGGTAACTCATCAGAGCAACAATTTAAAATTTTGATATGTGCTCCTTTTTCCCTGCAGGTACTCCCCTTAGATCATAGAAATGGTCAAATTGTTGACTTCTAGGATCTAATACCAATTGTAAAGAAAAACATAAAAAATCTTTAACAATTGAGATAATACCAATTGTAAGATAATCCTCTTTACCAATTGTAAAACATAATTGGAGCCATGGGCCTAAAATGTATCAAAGCATAGATATAGAAAGAATCATGTTATATTGATACAGGTGACATTGCCAGTACAAAGTATAACATTAAACATGTTGGCAATATCCAATGGTTGAATTTAAGACCAATAATAACCAATTGTAAATAGACACCAATTTTGAAACAATGATCTCAAGCAAAATCCAAAATAAGAGTTAAAATTTTTTTAAAATATTTTTGAACATAGATAACACATTAACTCACCCATTGTCATACACATGATTCAATAAGTGTATGCATGACAATGATATCCACAAGGTCCCCATTTTTAAGAAAAATAAATTTGAAAAAATTTTCAAAATCATGAAACATCACACAAACAATGGGTATGCTAAGAATAAACATTAAGCATAATACACATGCAATACGCATATGTGTGAGAGACCTAAACATTAGGGAACCAAACCCAAGAAGAGTTTGATTCCAAATGTAATCACATAAGGTGATCACATCCCTTACTAGAGAGTTGATGTAATTACCCCTCTCTTACATACTAACCCTAGTAGGAATCCAAAGACTTAAGGATTTCCTAGGTAAAGGTTTAGCCATTGCAATACAGGTGGATGTGGCATGCTTAGGTGTATAAATGAATTTCTTAGCATGCATAGAGTGAGGATTTTGCTTCTTAGCAAAAAAAGAAGTATTTTCATTTTTCCTCACTACCTTGTGATTTACATGCTTCTTGTTGGTGTTATTATTATACAAGAAAGCATGGTGATTCTTCTTAGGTACTTTATCAATATTTCTTGAATTTGCACCAAAAGAAGAATTAGAGGTGGGTTTGGGTACCACATTTTGAATATACCCCAAACCTCCTCTATGGTTTGTTGGATGTTGTTTGTCTAACAAACCGTGGAGTGAATCCATAGAATAAACAAAGCTTTTAAGCTTTTGGGATTCCTCTGTGTATTTCAACGTAAGTTGTTGAATGCGGGATTCTAAGCTAAGGTTTTGAGCTGATAATTTTTCATTAGAACTGCTTAATTCCTTAACTTGAGAGAGAAGTGTGTCTCTCTCATTAGTGTCACAAATATGCATATCATTATTGTTTACACTAGAAGATTCTAATTCATGCACCCTACTCATTGCATTTTTAAATTTTGCTTTCAACTTAGCACATGAGTCGATGCACTTACTTGCCGCGTTGGAGGCCACATTGTATCGGTATTCAAGCTCCTCATAGGATAGTGATATAGCTCTCAAATTTGTCATCCGCAAGCGTACAACTGTCATCATAGTGCTTTACGGGTCGTTCGTAGGGAGGATGGGTAATCGAGTACCAATTTCGTCCTAGTTTATTGTTAGCAGCGTGAATCGATGAACTAATCAACAAGCATCAAAGAAAAAACAAAGCTAAACAAAAAACAACAAATATAATAACAATAACAATGCAAAGAAAAGCAAAAGAAAGCTTATTTCCTTGATTCATAAGTTGGGTTGTCAATCCTCATTACAAAACAAGAGAGAAAGCTCTCAAAATCTCATCTAACATCTGAAACTACTCCTAAAAATAGAATAAAACAGTAAAAGATGGAGAAAACGGCCTAAAAGACTCGGTCCCTCAGAAATGACGGCGTCGATTCCCTTAAAAAGTAACCCTAGCAGTGTCGGGTTTTGCCTTCGACCCACTTTCACACGGCCAGATGGTTGAGCTACACGACTGCGTCGTTCTCTGCTACTACTGTTGCTGCGCTTGGGTTGAGGTGAAAATGACGCGGCCATATGGTTTGAACCCATGCGGCCGTGTGGTTCTCTGTTTACTCTTGCTTTTGAGGAGAGAAAACCACGCGGCCATATGAACTTGGTTCATACGGCCGCGGAAATTTGCGCTGCTACTTGCCTTGGTTGGGTGAAGAGGACACGGCCGTATGGACCTAGTCCATATGGCCGTGTAGAATATGTTGCTCATCTTGCTGAAGC
Source organism: Scilla litardierei (assembly GCA_030789695.1). Taxonomy (NCBI): domain Eukaryota; kingdom Viridiplantae; phylum Streptophyta; class Magnoliopsida; order Asparagales; family Asparagaceae; genus Scilla; species Scilla litardierei. The sequence goes on along the minus strand of CM061142.1, from coordinate 799,592,122 downwards.
TCCTCTAATCCAAGCTTCATATCTTCAACTCCACCATTCTTCCCAACACATCATCCAGCTTCAATACTCTACAAGCCCACATCAAGCTCCAGTTGAGTATGCTCAAGTGGCATAGCTTGCTCATCAAGGACTCCATGCTCCAACTTCAGATGCTCCCAGCTCATGATGCATCCTCAACCAAGCTTCTTCCATACTCCAGTCCAAGCACATGGCTCTTTAGTGCTCAAGTATTCTGCACAAATGCCCTAGCTAGCTCCAAGCCATGAGATAAAGCCCCAAGTGCCAAACTTCTATTCAAAAGCCCAAAATGCTCTGAATTCGTTCCCTTTCACTTGAAATATAAATAATGGACCCAAAGAGTAAAAAAGGAAACGAAAGCGGATAGAATATAATGAAACGGTGTATGAAATGAGGCGAAATACGTAAGAGATGAGAGTAAAATATGTATATATAAACCACTCATCAAGATCCCCCAGCTAAACTCTTTCTCGTCCTCGAGGAAGACAAAGAAAGAGAAAAGAGTGGGGTATGCATGCATTCAACAAATTATATCAAGAATTCCATAGCGACAAGCACATATGCATGGAGAGCAAAGAATTTCAGATTGTGGATTTATAAGCGCATCAATTCCCATCAATCTATCGTGGTATAGTTTGAAAGATTATTTCTAACGTAAATAATCATGCAATATACAAACTAATGCTAGCGCTCAAATCTCTAAAACAGTTCCTCTATCCCGCATAAACTATAAAAATGGAGATTGAAGTCATGCGATGGGTGGAGGAGGAGCTAGTGTTGTATAATGGGCCGTGAACTCCTAAAGGAGGTGGTATTTACGACACGTTTACCGTTCCATGACTCATGAGATTGCTAGCCTCTTTCATGCCCAAATTTTTTCATCATATATCTTTGTTTTTCTTTTTGGATTCTTGGTTGATTTGTGTAAGGAGTGTTGGGTCGATGACTCCCAGGTCAGACGACTTTAGGGCATCGGGCCAAAAAGGACCCCTCTGACCTACTAGCTCAAACCAACTAAAAATCTTATTTATATGCACTCCTCCAAGCTAGACCTTTTGACGCGAGGCCCCGATGGTTTCTATCGTGGGGATCCGGTTACTTAGTGTTACTGGGGGAACGGTGCATGATTTACTCTTTTATATTATATATATATATATATATATATATATATATATATATATATATATATATATATATATATATAATTTCTTTCTCTCTTTTTCTTTTCACTCTTTTTTTCTTTTCTTTTTTGGCCATGAAAGAACTAGACAATGATACTCCTTGGTACTAGATAGTATGTCGCAAAACCAAATCCTATGGGTCCATTAGTCTTTATGCTCAACTAAAACCACCAAGATGCATGCATGAAGTGAGTTTCCATGATATAGTATAACTTATGCATGTTTCGAGTACTTTTATTTCAATGATTGTGAACATAAGCATGACAAGCATATTACAATGAGATCTAGCATTAGAAGCATTTCCAAGTATACATCAAGATGAAAAATAAGGAATTGATCAAAAAGATATATAAATCTGAAAAAAATTCGTTGAAATGAGCATGCATATAGTAGATTGGCGCAATGTGATTTTAAACATAACAAATATGCAAACCAAGCATGCAATGCAACCTCCCCCAAGCTAGAATGAAGCATTATCCTCAATGCATAAAAAGAATGTAAAATATGGGGGTGTGAATGGTGCATGAATAACGGTTCCTCCCCCAAGCTAGCATAAATGCATCCGATCAATAAAATGAGTAGATAAAAGTGAGGGTCCATGTGTGTATGTGGGTATGCGTATGAGAGTCATAATATATGAGATAATGACGAAGAACCGGGCAATGAAGCTCATAATGGGCTTTGGGCTAAAATGTGAGTGCACCGCAAGAGATGTGAGGGGTTATTCATATATTAATAAACTAAGTAAAAGAAAAAAAATCCTGATACGCTCCCCTCGCTATCGAGGGAAGGCGAGTTTATTTAACCTACCTAGAAAGCATATAAAATTTACATACACTACTGGATTTGGGTTCACATGATCAAATGTGGATCCAAGATTTTCAATGAAGCAGGCAGCTGCTCTTCCTGTTCTTTTTGTGGCTCTGCTGATGTCCTGGTGCCACAAATACCAAAAAACTCTAGCAATGCTCCCCCAGCTTCTTTCGAGGACGTCCACCTAAATCCTGCGAAAGAAAAGGAGCATCAGTCCGTGTCGATAAATTCTTCCCCGCAATAAATGTATCCCAAAAGTATCGTCAAAGTGAAATATAAAGCGTGGAATATGGTGACGATGACTCCCTGAGAATATGGTGATATGCTTTGGTGATGACGTGATCATCTCCTGACCACGCTCGTCAATGTGCTCGTCAGGTGCTGACATGGCCCAACACACCTCCGTATAATGTGAATCTAGATCATATGGAGGGTACGTCATGTCAGTAGTATCTAAATCTAAAAACATAGAAAATGTAATATGAGATTCAGAAATGGGGTCTAAGAGATCTCATTGAGTTGGAACGGTGAGCTCTGGTGGATGCGATGCCTCTGGTGGAGCGAGGATGAATCGTTGATGTAGTGGTAGAGGTAAGGGAGTGCTAGGCTCAATGAAATGAGTCATGGTGCTCCTGTCTCCACACTCTGCCTCCTCATCGATGTGGGTATTCTCCATGGCCTCCTCGGTGCTCTCACATGGCCCTTGATCGATAACAATCTCTGTGGGAGAGGTCGTTTGCATTCATGGGTCCATGATCGGCTCACCATCCATCTGTGGCATGTATTCTAGAGTATGGTGATGAATGTGAGCCTCGGTGACATGTGTCTCAAAAGTGGTACCTGCATGGGAAAAGAGACTCATATCAAAATTTTCAAATTGCAAACCATACGAGTTACTTTTCGTGGTGCATGCTATCGACGATGTGTGAGGCACGGCTGCTTCACCCCCAAAAGTAGAAGTGGTGGGAGGAAATGGAAACAACGAATCCATCCAGCCTTGGGCTACCGTGGAATCCACCACCAATAACTCAAGGATAGACTTTTGAAATGGAGATGAGGGTGATGGAATTGTCGGGCCTTGGTTTGCAAAAGAACTCTCCACTAGCAACTCGAGATGGGATTTGGGTGGTGGAAATAGGGGTGTGGTCATCTGGTATTGGGTTGCTAGGGAACTCTCCACTAACAGCTTATGTCCAGACTTCGGTGGTGGGAACGGTAGTGGTGGTGGTGGTGGATTCCATTGGGTTTGGGTTGCAAGGGAGTCTTCCAAGAATAATTCAAGGCGGTGCGTAAATTTGGGGATATGTATGGGGGGATTCTTGGTATAGGTTGTGTGTATATGAGTGTGGGTTGTTGGGATGGGCATTGAATCGACAATGGATGGCCGTATGTCCCTGCATCCCACATGCTTTGCAAACTGCGACAACCTGCGGAAAATTCTCATATCATCCTATATGAGCACTGCATGGCGTGTAGGCATCAAAATTCCTGTGGTACGATCCATCGGAAATTATGGCTAAGACAAGCGCGTCAGTGGTACAAGAGATAGCACAAATTAATAATGGTGGTGGGGAAAGAATTCGTTTATTATATTTATAAATTTTTATATGGCACGTAGTCTAAACTTAACCAATCGACAAAACTAATATCGATCAATTCAACCTCCACGGCAACTACGCCAAAAACTGGATATAGCTTTAAAATTTCTAAACTGCAAGCGCACGGCTATCGTCGTAGCGCTTTACAGGTCGTCCGCAGGGAGAATGTGGAATCGAGTACCAATTTTGTCCTAGTTTATTGTTAGCTACGTGAATCGATGAACTAATCAACAAGCATCAAAGGAATAACAAAGATAAAAACAACAAATATAATAACAATAACAATGCAAATAAAAGCAAAAGAAAGCTTATCTCCTTGATTTTAAGTTGGGTTGTCAATCCTCATTACAAAGCAAGAGAGGAAGCGCTCAAAATCTCATCTAACATCTAAAATTACTCCTAAAAATAGAATAAAATAGTAAAATATGGAGAAAACGGCCTAAAAGACTCGGCCCCCATAAATGACGACGTCGATTCCCTTAAATAGCAACCCTAGCAGTGTCCCATTTTACTTTCGACCCGCTGTCACATGGCCGCGTGGTTGAACCTCGCGGCCGCATCGTTCTCTGCTGCTGTCGCTGCTGCTCTTGGGTTGAGGTGAAAATAACACGGCCGTGTGGTTCTCTTTTTGTTCTTGCTTGGTGAGGAGAGAAAACCACGCGGGGCCGCGGCCTTGGTTTGGTAAAGAGGACATGGTCGTATGGACCTAGTCCATACGGCCGTGTAGAATGTGTTACTCCTCTTGCTGAAGCTCCTCTAATCCAAGCTTCATATCTTCAACTCCACCATTATGCCCAACACATCACCCAGCTTCAATACTCTACAACCCCACATCAAGCTCCAGCTGAGTATGCTCAAGTGGCATAGCTTGCTCATCAAGGACTCCATGCTCCAACTTTGGATGCTCCCAGCTCAATGCTACATCCTCATCCAAGCTTCTTCCATACTCCAATCCAAGCACTTGGCTCTTTAGTGCTCAAGTATTCTGCACAGATACCCTAGCTAGCTCCAAGCCATAAGATAACGCCCCAATTGCCAAACTTCGATTCAAAAGCCTAAAATGCTCCGAATTCGTTCCCTTTCACCTGAAATACAAATAATGGACCCAAAGAGTAAAAAGGAAACAAAAGCGGATAGAATATAATGAAACAGTGCATGAAATGAGGCGAAATACAAATGAGATAAGAGTAAAATATGTATATATAGACCACTCATCAGATAGCTTTGGCTCCACCTCCTCTTCATCGCTTTCCTCCTCGCTAGAGCTTGATGAAGACTCTTCCCCTTTTTGTAATGTTAGCCTGTAAGGATCAATACACTAGAGGGGGGTGAATAGTGTATATTAAAAAATGTCGCAAATAAAATGTTAGTAATATTTGCAAAGATGGCACAGAAATAAAATGACAAGTACTGAATTTAAATCAATCGCAAACACAGAGATTTATCCTGGTTCGGATCCTTGTGATCCTACTCCAGTCCTCTACCCCGTAGAGATTTTCAATCCACTATAATCACTTGCCCCGCAAGCATGAACTTACAAAAATGGCGACACTCCCCGTGTCCCAAACTTTGTACAATCTCTAACAGAGATTCAAACCTGTAAAATAATAAAATAGAAAAACACATATAGCCTTGTTATAATTTTCAGAGAAAGAATTCAAGGATGGTGTTTTAGAAGAAGAACTTCAAGATGTAAAAGATATGTAATGAAGCGCAACACTTGAAGTTCTCTGGTTCATAAAAGAAGAGAGAGAGATCAATCGATTTCTTCTTCAATTATGAACACAAACAACTTTCCAAAATGATGTTGAAAAACCAAGTTCTTCCGTTCTTAAACGAAGAAGGAAATCTAATGATTTCTTCTTACAAATAAGAAAAGAACAACTAATGGCCTAAAGCTTTAGAAAGAAGACTTGATTCCAACAAATAAGAGATTAAGAAAAGAGGAAAGTGTGTGAATGAAAAGAGAGGGTCTACCCCTTTATTTATAGTGTTTAGGGACGGTTGGGGACTGTAGTTAATGTTGGAAAACGGGCAGGAACCGTCCCTGAAAATTTGGGATCAAAACGGCTAGTTTTGAAATTGGTCGACCAAAATGACCACATTGGTCGACCAAAATTTAGAGAGAGAATTTCGACCGTTGGAGGACATTTCTAGAATCTACACGGTTAGGGGAGTTTGCACATGCAATCCCATAACCAAATTCGAAGGTTTAAAATTGGTCGACCAAAATGAGGTTATTGGCTGCCAATTTTCAAAGTTGCGAATTTTCGAAATTGGGAAGTGTAGATCTCTGAGGAATGGAACCTAGATGACTAAGATATATTATCACAAGGCTTTGTGACTCTAAAAAAGTAAATTTTACATTGATTACATAAAGCCGTAGATAGGACTGCATCTGCAACTGAGTCTGAGAAGCTTCTTTGCAGGAGATCCTTATCAAGTGATTATATATCCAAGTCGTGGATTAGGTGCCTTTGTCTTTCCAGCTTCATGATTGATATTTCTGATTGAGTATGCATGAAGATATCTCATTTGTGTGGAACTCAGCATTGATATGTATCTGCATACATAGAGTTAGTAGCACTGAATGTGTTTGTCACATCAAAATCATATGAGAATAGAAATATGGAATTATGAAATTCCAACATTCTCCCCCTTTTTGATGATGACAAACATGAAAAAAAAATATATTTAAAATTTGAACATATCAACATATCAGATATACTCCCCCTGAATATGTGGAGTTAGTGAAAACTCCCCCTGAGTAGATGAAAGATATTCTCCCCCTTTGGAATTCTCAAAAAGAGGGAAATAATAGTTAGGAAAAAAGAAGTTAGATAACAGTAGTAAATAAAAAATGGCTGTAAAAGAAGGAGTGTATATCCCATTGAAAAATGTGAACATAATGTGGACAGTGTGTGAAAATGAGTTGTAGGCCAAAAAGAGTATGTAGGCCGAATATAATATAGTTGAATAGGGTGAAGGCCAAGTAAAAAAAATAAAGGACAAAGCATTAAAAAATATTAGGGAGAAGGCCACAGTGAGGGATGATAAAACAAAGTTGCAGATCATAAAAAAATATGTGTGTAGGCTTAAAAAGGGAAGGCCAATGTGTAGTGGATCAGGAACGAAAAAAAATATTTATGAGTGCAGGCCGAAATGACAGAAGGAGGTATAGGCCGAATGTTGCCTGAAAGGAGTGAGCCAAGTACTGTAGTAGTATAGTGGAAAAAGATATATTAAAAAAATAGGAACAAAAGAAACAAAATCAACATAGCCAAAATAGGTTGCAGGCCATTGTGTCTAAAAAAATATAGATGTATGAAGTAGGTCTGAATGTAGCAATGATTTATATGTGCAAGCTACAGAAACAAAATCAACATTTATATGTGCAAGCTACAGAAACAAAATCAAGCTACAGAAAGAAAAGCAACATTTATATGTCCAAGCTACAGAAACAAAATAGGTTGCGCCTGTAAGGTATTCGACAGGACATGGGCATAAAAATGGCTATAGCATAAAAATAGGATATAGCATGAAAGCACAAAATAGAAACAGAAGGTACAAAGGAGCCTTTAATTGCCAAAGTAACAAAGCAGATGCTAATGATCAATACAAAGGACCAGAATATTGGAATGCCAAAGTTACAGAGGAGAACAACAAACACTCACATAATATCAGAAAGAACAAAAAAGAACAGAGGAAACAATTAGTGACAATAGTAAAGAACCATACAGCTTTAGCAACAGAGTATCTAGTGACAATACAACAGCCAGTGACAAAACATGCATAGAAACATAGACATATCAATGCGAAAGTACATAAAACTGGAATGACAACACTACATAGAGAGCCCACATATCACACAAACCATACAACAGCCAACCTAAAGACAACAAGCTAAACAAAGCAAAGAGCCTTAGCAACTACCCAACATCAGCCAACCTGCAGAATGTTTCCAAAAAGCCAACCAACAGAATGTGTCCAAAAAGCCTATCAACTACACATCATCAGACATCATCAACGGACGTATGAAACATCAAACGAACGACGACGAACCACGCGAGAGGAGTATGAACCAACTAGTGACTACTGCCGAGAGGAGGTGCCTGGTCCGGAAGGAAGATCATCAGACGAACGACGAACTGCGCGAAAGTGGAGGGACTCGAAGTGGTTTGCCAGAGAGGCAACAGCAGTAGTAAGATCGTCCATCCGCCTATTATGCTCCTGTAATGTAGCATCACCAGTACTCAAGTGGGTCTGAATCCCATGAAAACCATCGTGCATCTCTCCCTGAATGTCCTGAAATCCTCGAGTGACAGAATGACGGAGTGCACGAATCTCTCTAAGAATAACATCATGACCAGAGGTCGGGGTAATGGGAGTGGAAGGGGAAGCTGCAGACTGAGAATACCGTTTCCGAACCGGAACACGGCCACGAGTGCGAGAAGGACCCGGAGTGTGGGATGTGGAAGTGGGTCGGGAAGGAGGAGTGGGACGAGATCGCGAAGAACGAGTACGTGTGCGTGGAGAGCGGGACATGGACCTAGTGACTGGACGGGAGGAAGCGGGAGAGGTGTCAAGGTCAGCGTCATCGGTATCGTGAGGAAGTGGGTCAGTGGCATCGGCATCGGCATCATCATCAGAGGCAGAAGAGTCAGATACGACCAATTGCATGTGAGTCAGGGTTGCAGAAGTGAAATCAACCGGATTGAAGATAGGGGCAGAGTTGGCGAATGGAATCTGAAAGGCCTCTAAAATTCGGGTGATCAGGGAAGGCAAAAAGATATGAGTCCTAACAGGCTTGGCCAAAGTGTCAAGTAAGACAGAGCCCCAGCATACGGGTAGTTCACCCATTAATGCATAGAGACAACGGGCAGATTGCTACTAACATAGTTCAGAGATCCTATCTTAGGTGCTAGGTTTGTAAGAATGATTTTGACCATCATCCTAGAAGGTGGGTGTAGGGTGGCTGCAGACCGCTTGGGAAGAAAATCAGTCGCCAGAAGCTGTTTAATGGAAGGGTCGGTGAGGTTGGATGGAAGGGGCTGAACATTGTTAGCAGGCAGGTAGAGTAAGGAAGATAACATAGGGCCATTAAGACTGAAGAAGAAACCATTGACGATAGTGGAAATAGAGAGCATACCCGCCTGTTTGGAAGAATCCAAGTTCGCGTAGAACTCACGAACGAGGGCCGGAAAGTAGGGGGTACGGCTTGCCGTGGACCAAAGACCAACGAGGCCGGCGGAATGCAGAGGGGCCAAGATCCGAGAGAAACCGTGGTCATGGAAGTCGATGTGACGCTCAGGGTGGAACGGGAGGCGCTCCAGGAGGCGAAACTGCTGAAAGGCCGCCGGAGAACGGAAGTAGGCCGGCGCCGGGGTTGCAACGAAATCCGCAGGGGGCTGAGCCATCGGGATCCGAGGGTAGCGAGGAAGGAAGTCGAGCCGAACAAAAGCGAGGAACCGTCGTTTGAAGGCGGTCGCCGGCGAATCGTGGGCGGATCCGGTGAAAACTGGGTGGAGCGGGCGAAACCGTGGAGCAGGCGGGCGAGGAGGGCGATGAGGGACCGATTCGGTGGAGGATCGACCACGGGCGAGGAAAGGAGGGAGGCGCCGGAGGATGGAGAGGGTGGAGGCCGGCGATTGGAGGAGAGAGGGAGGAGACCGGCGGGGGTTTCGTGGTTATTGATTTGGGGAAATGGAAAGGGGGCGTTGGGAGAAGAAGAAAGGTCAGAGATATTTTGTGAAAAATGATAGTCCCTAGGCACGAATTTAAATAAGAGAAAATAGTTATAGGAAGTTGTTGGAACTGTCAAATTCCAATCGACAGAGAAGTTTGAGTAACGAATCCCACCCAAAAGTCAAAAACGAATGGATGGGTTCAGTTTCGGAAACTGAAAATGGAGGGAACGTATAACGAGAATAAGCGGGAAGACGAAGTGGTTACTGAAAAATTAAAAAATAATAAAAAATTCGAATATTGGCGACCAATATTGGTGAATTGGTCGACCAATTTCAAAAATGCCCAGAAAAATTTGAAAAAATTTGGAAAAATTCTAAAAAATAAAAATAAGAATGTGTCATAAGTCCGATTCACTAATAATCCCTAAATTCCTACGAAGCTTAATAAAAGTATCTTCTTTCAATGGTTTGGTTAAAATATCAGCTGTCTGATGTTCAGTAGCTATAAATTTAAGAACTATATCTCCTTTCTGAACATGATCATCTAGAAAATGATGACGTACATCAATATGTTTTGTACGAGAATGATGCACAGGATTTTTAGAAAGATTAATAGCACTAGTATTATCACACATAATAGGACAAGTAGAGCAATCAATACCATAGTCAGATATAGTTTGTTTCATCCATAAGATTTGAGCACATGCTAAACCGGCGGCAATATATTCTGCCTCGGTTGTAGATAATGAAACGGAGTTTTGCTTTTTGCTAAACCAAGATACTAAAGCATGACCTAAAAAGTGGCAAGTACCACTGGTACTTTTACGATCTGATTTGCAACCAGCAAAGTCTGCATCACTATAGGATAATAAATCAAATGTGCTTGACTTGGGATAAAATAAACCAAAATCAGAAGTGTGCTTAACATATCTAATAATCCTTTTTACGGCAGTTAAGTGTGAAACTTTAGGATCTGCCTGAAAACGTGCACATAAACATACTGAAAACATAATGTCTGGTCTACTAGCAGTTAAATAGAGTAGAGAGCCAATCATACCTCTGTAAAGACGTTGATCAACACTCTTACCATTTAAGTCTTTGTCCAGAGATGTAGATGTACTCATTGGAGTACGTTTTTCTGCAGAATTTTCTAAACCAAAACGCTTGATGAGTTCTTTAGAGTACTTGCTTTGGTGAATGAAGATTCCTTCCTTCAATTATTTAATTTGAAGACCGAGGAAGTAATTGAGTTCACCCATGTGACTCATCTCAAATTCTTTCTGCATAATATTAGAAAAATCTTGACAAAGAGATTCATTAGTAGAACCAAAAATAATATCATCAACGTATATTTGAATAATGATTATGTCAGATTTAATATTTTTAATAAAAAGAGTGGAATCTATTTTACCAATATTATAACCAGAATTTAAAAGATAGCTTTTAAGTCTTTCATACCAAGCACGAGGTGCTTGTTTGAGACCATAAAGAGCTTTCTTTAATTTGAAAACATGATTTTCAAAATTTTCATGATGAAAACCAGGAGGTTGTTCAACATAAACTTCCTCCTTAAGAAATCCATTTAAAAAAGCACTTTTGACATCCATTTGAAATAATTTAAAATCTTTAAAACATGCAAATGATAACAACATGCGAATAGATTCAAGACGAGCAACTGGTGCATAGGTTTCATCGTAATCAATACCTTCTTCTTGATTATAACCTTGTGCAACCAATCGTGCCTTGTTTCTAATTACCTGACCAGATTCATCCAATTTATTTTTGAATACCCACTTGGTACCAATAATTGAATGATCTGTTGGTCTGGGAACTAATTCCCAAACATCATTTCTTTGAAATTGATTGAGTTCTTCCTGCATAGCGATAATCCATGAACTGTCTTCACATGCATCTTTGATGTTCTTTGGTTCAATGGATGAAAGGAAAGCACAATGCGCCATTTGTTCAATTTGACGACGAGTTCTAACTCCATCTGTAATATCTCCAATGATTAATTCTGATGGATGGTTTGGAACTTGTGCAAAAACCTTGGGAAGATCTGTATTATCTGAAATAGACTCAACAGAATGATTAGTAGCATCAATTTCATCAAGTTTGATATTATCTAAAGAATTAGATAAAGGTAATATATTTTCTTCATCATCAATAATGGGAGATTTAGATGAGGGATTCTCATCAAATGTGACATGTAGTGATTCTTCAACTGTTGAAGTTCTTTTGTTATATACTCTGTAGGCTTTGCTACGTGTTGAGTATCCAACAAAAATACCTTCATCAGATTTAGAATCAAATTTATCAAGTGCATCTTTAGTATTAAGAATAAAACATTTACATCCAAACACTTTAAAGTATGATACACGTGGAATGCGATCAAAGAATAATTCAAAACATGTTTTATTAAGCAATGGCCTTATAAGAATTTTATTCATAATGTAACATGCAGTTGCGACAGCTTCAGCCCAAAAATATTTTGGTAAATTAATATCACAAAGCATTGTTCTTGCACATTCTTGTAAGGTTCTAGCTTTCCTTTCAACTACTCCATTTTGAGGAGGAGCACGAGGAAAAGAAAATTTGTGAGTAATGCCATTTTCATTACAAAATTTGGTAAACGATTCATTTTCAAATTCTCCTCCATGATCACTACGAATAGTGACAATGTTAGAGGATTTGATTTTTTGTATCTTTTTACAAAATATTGAAAATTCTTCAAAAGCATCATTCTTGTTTTGTAAGAATATAACCCAAGTATATCTTGAATAATCATCAACAATGACAAATGCATATCTACTTCTATTTAAAGAGGCTACTCTAGAAGGACCAAACAAATCTAAATGTAAGAGTTCTAAAGGTCTCTTTGTTGAGATAACATCCTTTGATTTAAAAGAGGATTTGTGCATTTTTCCTTGTTGACAAGCATCACAAAAATGTTTGTGTTTGAAAGAAATATTTGGCATTCCATTTACTAATTTGTTTTTTGAAATGTGTGCAAGATTTTTGAAATTAGTGTGTCCAAAACGTTTATGCCATAAAAGTGTATCATCAGATGTAATTATTAAACAATGATTATTTGTGGTAACAGACATGCATAAAATATAAATGTTATTTTTACGCTTACCACGAAACAAAACAGATGACATATCTGAATCATAAATAATGCAATCATTTTGTTCAAAAACTATTTTGTAATTTTTATCGCATAATTGACTAATGGAAAGTAAATTATGTTTCAAACCGTCAACCAGGTGAACATTCTCAATGATAGGCTGATTAGTATTGCCAACTGTTCCAGTGCCTATGATTTTTCCTTTCTTGTTGTCACCAAAGGTAACTGTGCCTCCTTGTTTGTACTTGACGTTTGAAAGTAGTTTGACATTTCCTGTCATATGTTTTGAACATCCACTATCCAAAATCCATCTTTCTTTCCTAGGTACCTGAAAGATAAAACATTAAGCATTGGTACCCCTTTTTGAGGGTCCTTAGGATTAGATTTTTGGAAGCCAAACCCAAGTGGAATTTGGCTTTTTAATATAATCATTAGAATGAACTATAGCATGAATATAATGAGAAATATAATCATTTCTATCTTCTAAGCATGAATTCTTAGGAACCCATATACTCACTGTAGTAGGTTTCCTAGAAGATGGTTTTGAAATGTTAGAAACATTTCTTTGTGAAGAAGAAGTAGTAGAAATGTTTACTTTCTTTGTGTAAATAAATGCGTGATTCTTCTTTTGAGGTTTAACAAAAGTAGTTATTCCACAAGAAGAAGATGTGTTACAAGATTTGGGTGCATCCTTATGAGAATATCCCAGACCTTGTCTATGATTTGCAGGATATTGTATTTTTAGTAAATCATCAAGATTAGTCTTTCCTTTATTAAATTTATTAATATTGGAAGACATCTCGTCGTATTTCATCTTTAGTGATGAAATATTTTTATCCATTTCGGATATTTGAGTATGTAGTTCTAGATTCTTAATTTTGAGAATATCATTCTCTTTACTAAGATTTAAATTTTGAGAAGATGTATTCTCAATAGGTGTAGTGTTCTTAGAAGAAGACAATTCTTGATATTTAATAAGAAGATCATCATTATTTTGTTTCAAAGATTTATGTTGATTATTCAATTTTTTGAAACGAGAATAGAGATCTTTTAATGCATCAAGTAATTCTTCATTATTAAAAGAACTTACCTCATCTTCATCTTCTTGTGCCATAAAGCACATGTTAGCACTTTCATTTAGATCATCATCTTCATCATCTGAAGAATCATCCCATGTTGCTGCAAATGCCTTTTTCATTTTGTCAAACTTCCTTTCTCTTCTGGATTGATCATTATTGGAAGTTTTGAACTTTGCTTTGAGAAGAGGACAATCTTTCTTCATATGTCCTGGCTTATTGCAGTTAAAGCAAAGAGAAGAATCAGTATTCTTAGATTTAAAATTATTATACTTACCTTTCTGAAAGAATTTTCTGAAGTTTTTGGCAAAAAATGCCATATCATCATCTGAATCTTCATTGTCTGATGTTGCGTTGAAGGCAAGTACTTTCTTCTTTTGATCTGATTCTTCTTTCTCATCTTGAAGTGTAACTTCATGGGCCATTAAGTTACCAATAAGATCTTCCATAGATAATGTGGAAAGATCATTGGCTTCCTCAATAGCAGTGATCTTTGGACGCCATACTGGAGTTAAAGCTTTAAGAATTTTGCGAACCTGTTCAAGAGAAGTGTAAGTTTTTCCAAGAGCACTTAAAGAATTTATAATATTAGTAAACCTGGTGTTCATTTCTCCAATTGTCTCTTGGTCCTTCATCTTGAACAACTCGAATTTGTGAACCAAAATGGAGATCTTAGTTTCCTTCACTTTACTGGTTCCTTCATGAGTTACCTCAAGTATATGCCAAATCTCCTTAGCACTTTTGGCCTGAGATACTCGATTAAACTCATGTTTATCCATAGCACAAAATAAAGCATTCATGGCCTTTGAGTTGTTGGTTTTTGCAGTTTTGTCGTTGGTGGTCCAATCAGCAACAGGAGTTGTTGGCTTTTTGTATCCTGACTCTACGATGTCCCAAATTTCATAATTCATACTTTGGAGATGAATCTCCATTCGTATTTTCCAATATGAATAATTTGAACCATCAAATAGAGGAGGACGAGTTTGAGAGTGCCCTTCAGGATGCTGATTGTAGTTGTGTGGAACTGCGTTCATGTTTGAGGAACTTGCTGCCATCTTAACCTTGCTCTGATACCAAATGTAATTTTAGCCTGTAAGGATCAATACACTAGAGGGGGGTGAATAGTGTATATTGAAAAATGTCGCAAATAAAATGTTAGTAATATTTGCAAAGATGGCACAGAAATAAAATGACAAGTACTGAATTTAAATCAATCGCAAACACAGAGATTTATCCTGGTTCGGATCCTTGTGATCCTACTCCAGTCCTCTACCCCGTAGAGATTTTCAATCCACTATAATCACTTGCCCCGCAAGCATGAACTTACAAAAATGGCGACACTCCCCGTGTCCCAAACTTTGTACAATCTCTAACAGAGATTCAAACCTGTAAAATAATAAAATAGAAAAACACATATAGCCTTGTTATAATTTTCAGAGAAAGAATTCAAGGATGGTGTTTTAGAAGAAGAACTTCAAGATGTAAAAGATATGTAATGAAGCGCAACACTTGAAGTTCTCTGGTTCATAAAAGAAGAGAGAGAGATCAATCGATTTCTTCTTCAATTATGAACACAAACAACTTTCCAAAATGATGTTGAAAAACCAAGTTCTTCCATTCTTAAACGAAGAAGGAAATCTAATGATTTCTTCTTACAAATAAGAAAAGAACAACTAATGGCCTAAAGCTTTAGAAAGAAGACTTGATTCCAACAAATAAGAGATTAAGAAAAGAGGAAAGTGTGTGAATGAAAAGAGAGGGTCTACCCCTTTATTTATAGTGTTTAGGGACGGTTGGGGACTGTAGTTAACGTTGGAAAATGGGCAGGAACCGTCCCTGAAAATTTGGGATCAAAACGGCTAGTTTTGAAATTGGTCGACCAAAATGACCACATTGGTCGACCAAAATTTAGAGAGAGAATTTCGACCGTTGGAGGACATTTCTAGAATCTACACGGTTAGGGGAGTTTGCACATGCAATCCCATAACCAAATTCGAAGGTTTAAAATTGGTCGACCAAAATGAGGTTATTAGCTGCCAATTTTCAAAGTTGCGAATTTTCGAAATTGGGAAGTGTAGATCTCTGAGGAATGGAACCTAGATGACTAAGATATATTATCACAAGGCTTTGTGACTCTAAAAAAAGTAAATTTTACATTGATTACATAAAGCCGAAGATAGGACTGCATCTGCAACTGAGTCTGAGAAGCTTCTTTGCAGGAGATCCTTATCAAGTGATTATATATCCAAGTCGTGGATTAGGTGCCTTTGTCTTTCCAGCTTCATGATTGATATTTCTGATTGAGTATGCATGAAGATATCTCATTTGTGTGGAACTCAGCATTGATATGTATCTGCATACATAGAGTTAGTAGCACTGAATGTGTTTGTCACATCAAAATCATATGAGAATAGAAATATGGAATTATGAAATTCCAACACTTTTGCCATGAAGCACACTTCTTCATTGGTCTTGAGCCAAGCCTTCACCTCTTCATTTCTAGATCTTGAAGAAAGATCTTCCAATGTCGTGAAGCACATGTGGGTTTGCTCCTCGTTATCTTCCTCTTTGTCACTTGATGAGTCCTTATCCGAATCATCAAATGTGCCGACAAGTCCCTTCTTTTGGTTCTTGAATTTAGACTTGCCTTTCCAATGTTTCTTCCCTTTTCCTTTGTAGTAATCTTTGGAGAGTTTGGAAGGGCATTCGGTAGCGAGATGAAATTTTCTTGTACCCTTGAAAAAAATAGAATTGTTAGATTTAGAGGCAAACTTTGACAAAGATTTATCTTGCTTGCCCTTGAGGAATGCCTTGAATTGCGTGGCAAGATCGATGAAATCATCATCGCTAGCATCATCTTGTCCATCATCTTCACTCGAAGCTTCTCGATGGAATTTCTTCCTCAATTGGATTGGCTCCTTCTCGACATGGAATGCAACCCCCTTTTGCTTCTCCTGCTTCTCAGGCTTCGTTGGTTGAATCTCTTTCTTATGTTGAAGCTTTACTTTATATGCCATGAGATCCCCAATGCACTCATCAACGGTGTATTTGGACATGTCACTTGACTCCAAAATCCCGTTGTCTTTTGACTCACATTGAGATGTAAGTGAGTCAAGGATCTTCTCCACTCGATCCTCTTGGAAAATCACCACTCCTCAACGGTGTATTTGGACATGTCATTTGACTCCAAAATCACATTGGCCTTTGACTCCCATTGAGATGTAAGAGAGTCAAGGATCTTCACCACTCGATCCTCTAGAAAATCTCCTTCCTGCATCTTAAACATTTCATATTTAGATCTAAACATAGTTTGGTTAGATTTCTTTACCTTTGTCGTCCCTTCTTGACAAATCTCCAAAGTATGCCAAATTTCGTTGGCCGTTTTACACATGGAGATGCGGTTGAACTCATTATGAGTGAGGGCGCCATGGAATGCATTCATAGCCCTTGCATTGAATTTGATCGAGTCCTTATCCGCTTTTGTCCTTGAAGCTGTGGGTGTAGTAGGCTTCTCAAATGACGACTCCATAATGTCTCATAAGTCTTGACCCTCCAAGTAGATCATCATCTTGATCTTCCAACTTGGGTAGTTGGTTCCGTTGAAGAGTGGTGGTCGTACGGTTGATAGACCTTCTTCATGAGATGCGGATATAATGTTGAATGCCATCGTTGTTGTATGCTATAACCTAGTTCTGATACCCATTGTAAGGACCGTCTACCTTGCAATACTAACAACAACAAATTCTAGAGTGGGAGGTGAATAGAGTTATGGCCATAAATTGTGCAATTAAAATTTAACTTGCAAATGCAGAATAATAAGTGCAAGAGAAAAAAATCAATCCAAATGCAAACACAAGATTTTACCCTGGTTCCCCAAACTTGGGTACGTCCAGCCATACCAATATCCACTATGAATCTCACACATAGAAGTGAATACAATCTCACACAAAGATACCTCACACAGAGAATTTGTATTCTCACACAGAGAAATCCTTGCTCTCACACAGAGAGACTCTAACTCACAAAGAGAGATCTCAACCAACCCTCACACCGAAGGTTATACTCTCACACAAAGAGTAACTAGCTCTCATACAGAAAGCTAGTGTTTTAAAGAAAACAAAGTAAAAAATACTCTTACCTATGCCTTGAGATGAACTTACTCATATGAAGATGAAGGCATGGAAGAGGATCTCCAAGTGATGAGATTTAGCTTGATTGCACTTGGAGGATTTCCCTAGAGCTTGACTTCAATGCATGAAGAGTAATATGAGCTCTAAGAGGGAAATGAAAGAGTTTGAGAGTGGCTTAATGATTCTCAAATGATCTTCAATAGTTCCAAGAAGTTTGATTCTGGTTGAATATTACATATTTAACACCCCATTTAGCCCTATTTTGTGCTTATATGATGCTTAATTGGTCTCTAATACGTTCGTATTTTGTATATCGTCTTTTATTAGAGAAATCACTTGATTTAAGCACAATACAACAATAAACTGAGTATTTCTGCCTTTTTCTATTTTTCATGGCTAGATCTCGATCTCACGATTCCAACGACTATTTACTTGTATTTTTCTGAGATTTGTGCTAATTACTGTGTATTTTTGAATGCAGAATACCAAGTAATTGAGAAAATACATAGGAAATACGTATTTAAATACGCGCACCCACTCAGACGTCGACACGTGTCAACGATCCGCGTATTCCCGCCCTCATCCGACGGTTCACGAGCGCAGCTCAGTATACGGCGACGTGGCGCTTATCGGACCGTTGGATTCTGATCCAACGGATGCAATCGAAGAAAAACGCGAGCGGAGCGAGCGAAATTCTACAGGCGACGTGGCCGCTTCAGAGCCGCGTGATGAAGATCCAAGGCCGAAGTTCGTCCCGACATTTCGAAGCAAAGCAGCTGAAGTTCGTTCCGACGGGGGCCACGTGGCATTCATTTGACGGCCCCCGCTTCGATCAAACGGCTCTTATCAACTCCGAGCAGGGTTTGGAGAGGAAAGCGGTAATGGGCGCGGATCCGCTAATGATGGACACGTGGCATCGTGTGGTGCGATCCCGCACGGATCGTGTGGCTGTAATTTGCGCCGGCCAGTGGGTTAGGATTTTAAACGAATTTGGATGCGGGTTTCAACCCGGTAAGCACAGTAAAACCTGCAATGCCTCTAAATAACATATTTCTAGGGTTTTGTTGCGTATTCTGGCGTATTGGAGGATCTAGGAACCGTATTTCGCCATGAAATTTGGAGGCCCTGGGGACAGAGTCTAGTTCTATCATCTGAAGGAGATTTGGGGCTATTTGGAGAGAATTGGTGACATTTTTCCTATCATTAGCCTTGTATTTTGCGTATTTGGCTTGGAATTGAAGTATTATTCACGTATTTTGATGTTTTTATGATGTATTTGTCTATGAATACTGATTATATTATCTCCATGCGTGGTTAATCTTCATATGTGTTGGTGTTGATGTAGTTAGGGTGTCGTAATCATTGATTTTGATATCTTTTCGCCATATTTGCATTGTATAATCGCGTATTTTGCTAGTTTCTACACGTATTGTTCAAGTATAATTGTTGTTGGTGTACTTGGATCGAATATGATCTCTGGACTTATTTGTGGCGTGACCCTTGCGGGCACATAAGCTTATTTTCCTCATGAAACTAGTATTTTATTCGATATTTAAGGCACTTTTCGATGTTCGTTTATCGTTATATTTTCCGACGTTCTCGTGCCCTAACCGAACGAAACGTTGAGTCATGGAAAAGATACTAATAATCATTGATTGCACACACCCTAACGAAATCACTACCAACACATACTCTCCATATTAGTACCACATTTCGAATTCACCGTAGTTATCGTATGATTTTCTTTTGTTATTTGAGACTCTCGATACCATACTTCCATATCGTTAGGTGGTTGGTTATCACCGATTATTACTCTTTACAAACTGAAGTTCGTGGTTTTGCAGGTCAGTTGTCCCGTGGATACGATATCTGGACTCACCAGGATTATTACTTGTTCGATCTCCTGCACTTGGGAGTAGCGCTCATATATTTTGAGATGAGTCAAAGTTCTAATGAACTTAGCCCTCTCCTATATATAGGAAGCCCAAATAAACCCTCAAACCCAAAGAAAACCCCCAAAGAATGAAATCTGCAATTGCTAAATTTTGGCAGTTTACGGCACAGACAATAGACTGATGAATAACTGACAGTCGAGTGGTCAACGGCTATAATCTGAGCCAGGACAAGCGACTGTAGAAAACTACACATGCGCTTGTACAAGGTGTAGGCACGTGAATATCCTTTAGCAGGCGACTGTCACATGGGATGAAAAGGAGCTGAGAAAACCGCAACTTTCGCACTAGCGCCTTCAGACAATAGATGACCAATTCTCATGCGCCGGTAATTCGACAGGCGACTGAAAACCTCTCATCAGTCGACTGACTTGTAAAGTGGGTTGAAACCCAGAAAATGCAAGTTACTCACTTTGGCACACAGACGACTGGAGAACAAATCACAGGCGCCTAATGGAAGACATGCGCCTGTAATATAAACGTCAGTCGTCTGTTTCCAAGAGCTCAAGAAAGAGTCAAGAAATGTTGACTTGAGCTGTGCACTACAGTCGACTGTAGAAGGCCGGCCAGGCACCTGGAATCACCCAGTCACATGTCCTTTCTTTAGCAGTCACATGTCCTTTCTTCAGCAGTCACCTGTAGGAGAGCCAGAGACTCCAATTGAGTCATTTTGCATGATGAACCTATTGGGATGATTTCTATGATAATCCCAAGGCTCACTAAGATGGAAAATGCATATGCATGGATGAGTTAGTCCATTTATCAAGGCATTGCATTAAACCTAGACTCAAAAAGAGAAAAATAATAAATGAAAATAATACATGGATTACATTGCTTCCCTTAGAGTCTAATCTTCAATTTCTTGATGCCTTGATGCTCCCCATCATCTCCAAGCTTTGTCACCCCTTGAGTCCAAGCTTTGGTATTGCTTCTCTTGATGTCCATTCTTGCACCAAGCATTTAGTCTCCAAAAATGATATTTTTCATTTGTTAACTATGAGACTAAAACATAAGAGACATTTGCAACAACATAATGTTGTGATTATCATCAAAATAATATTGGTATGCAACACCAATTCCTAACATAGTCTGACACTTGCTTTCTTGTCCAGTCCTAACTTACACATGTGCTCGGTTATGTTCACGATGCGACGTTTTTGGTTAAGTTGAACTACATCATATGTTGAATAGAATTGGTTCCCAAAATATAGTCATGTTATAGCTTGAGTTGACTCAACAACTATAACAGGAATACCTAATTTCCAAATTCCAAAAGCAAGGAGGGCTACGATTAATCTTGAAGAAGATTTTTAAACATATTTGACTAGATGTAATCGATGGTGTCACATAATAATAATTTCCATCCTTGTGGTCCAGCAGAACACGGCCATGCGGGTTTGGCTAGGCCAAGATCACTATCCCTAGTCAATCAAGCTGAGGTGATACACAACACTAGTTACAAACTTCTAGACACATGTTCATTATCCTTTAAGGATGCTAATTATTCAAATGTGTAACATCGATTTAATATGGCTTCATTAAACAAGTTAATTCTATCAACTAGTTGAATCCTAAAATTCAAAATTATTAGGATTGGTTAATAACTTTTATTAAGGTCCTTATCAACTATAAGGAATAATTTTTAGGGTTCTATCCTAATCATGTATAATGTAATTAAATATTCAAGTTGCAACAAATTAAATCATAGCCTTTTCAAAAATTATTATTACAAAAATTAATTTACATAATGATATTTAATTGAGAGGGCTATCCTAATCAAGTATTAAGAATTTAATGGTTGCAACAATTTTAAATCATAACACATCCATCTAAAACTTACCTTATAAGTTTTTAGAAAGCTTCTAAATGTTTTTCTTGTATTATCACATAATGAGCAAGAAATAAAATAACCATTAAAATATCAACAAAAAATTTTATCTCATAGAATTTTAGCATGATAAAGAGCAACTAAAATTTATCTCATAAAATTTAGTATAATAACAAGCAACTTAAAATTATCTTATAAAGTTCAAGTTACAACAATTTTAATAATCATCACATAATTATTAAAATCTAAAAAATATAATTATTTACATTTTTCTAAAACATCCTATGCATTTTATATCAATTGCAGAAAATAGATCATAGTAGACCTGGCTCTGATACCACTGTTGGGTTTTCAGCGATCCTTAGGCCTCGAAAATCGACGTCTAGCCTAAGTTGGGCAGACGATGAAACATAAAGCAGCGAAAAGATAACTTAAAACAATTTTAAGTAAAGCCCTAAAGAAATCAAACCCTAGCCAGAATCTCTATTATCCCGTGGTGGGTCTGACCAACCCCTAAAGATAGATCTACAAGAATTAACAGCAATTAAATCGCATAAATATAAACTACTAACCTTTGCCTTGCACGTTAGCAAAGCACAGAATCCCACGAACTAATGCCCCGAGTTGGGGTTGAGCCGCTTCTCCCGAGCTGAACCGCATCCGGAGGCAAGCAATCCCCTTGTCACCGAGCCAACCATACGGTCCGGAAAGTTTTACCTTAAGAGAATCCTCCGTCAAGACTTCGGATCTGATCCAAACTCCTTCGTAACTTTGCTAGAGCACGAGCAGGAGAAAGGAAGAAAAGGGAGAACGATGGAATAATTATTTTTGCATACGCAATCTAGGTGTGCTCTTAAATTTTGAGAGCTCCATTGATCCAAGGCTTGGTGCAAGTTTTAAGGAGAGTGCTAGCCCCTATTTATAGAGGGAGCTGACCCCTCCTCTTCTCAAAATAACCAATGTGGGACCAATTAATTAATTAATTAATTAATTAGAGGAAAAATAAATTTCAAGTTTGCCATCTATGAAGGCCAAACTTTGACTAATTTTTCCTCCCTCACTGTTGATCTTCGAAAGCGAAATCATATATCAAATCAAAGAGCATCGAACAGTGAACGCATAGAAACAAACGGTGCTCAATTCCGACTTCGTTTGACCCCTCAACGAAGATTCAAATTTAGCCAAAAAACAACGAGCTTTCACAAAACGTAGCCGCAAAAAACACAAAGGAACCCCGCCCAGCCAGCTGGGCACGTGCCAAGCACACGCTCAAGCTGGGCACTGCCTGGCGCCCTTTTTGGGCACCAGTGGTCACAGGCCCAGCCCAATTGGTCGCGCCTGCCATAAAACTTACTTTTGTGGCCTTTTGCTTATTTAAGCCTTTTTAAGCCGTTTGAGAGCCGTTTTGGAACCGTTTGAACACGGGTTTCGAACTGGACATTCCTGATACACATGTAACCATTTTATGCCTTTATTAGATAAAATATGCTCGTAAATATTTTACAACATATTTAATTCCTTTTTTTATCATATGCAATCCCACATTAATATTCTAAAACTTATATCACAAACTATTTGTGACGTAATAAATTCTCATACATCGTATGTACTATCTCCATTAAACTTTCTATTACTTGATGAAGGTCCCACTCTGTGTGAGACCCTACAATCTGACCCTAGTACAGGTGGGGCTCGAAACCCTAGAAGGCAAAGACCACGAGCAGCAGGTTTTGTCCCTGTTTCAGTATCATCATTATGTGGTTAGCCCATTGACATGAGTATTGTTGGGACCATCCTAACTGTGTCCATGACGAATGTTGCGGTTTTAGTCCCTTCGTCATAACTATGTCGCTTAGCCCAGCCTAGGGTATGGTCAACTGTCAACCCTAATAGCTTGAACTCGGTTAGTCTCTATTGGTCTTTAGTCTAACGATGTTTGACTTCTTTCAACATACTTTGGTCAAATATTTTACTAAAGGTTGAACTAACACCTGTGACACTAACTCCCCATAAATGGGAGAGACAAATTCTCTCTTATTCATTACTCTCCTCCCACATTTCAAGTGTCACCCAACCAAGGAGCTTTCGACAAGCCCTGCCTTGAAGCTAGGTCGGAGATCTAAGTGACACCGTTCACGTATAGGTTTGTACAATGATCTCAAGTTTAAAGACTGACTTGCCTATCATCACTGAGAGATGTCATTGACAAATTAATATATGTTAAACATATGATAACTCTCGTTGGGTCGTTCAGTGAACTCATTCTATAACGAGCACCTGTGTCTCGCCTCCAACTTTGCCAAGTCAAACGACCATGAGATCATCGTCACCAATCCATAGTGAAGACAAAGACACAATGGTCTATCCGATGTATCGATATCATTTTTTCGAAACATCTATGACCACGAACGATTTTATACTTATGCTACAAACGGTTAAGCAGTTCTCCATGATCGAGATTTTCATCTTGATACTTGTTTGACCTCGCATTAAGTCTCGGGACTTTACCTAAGTTTTAATGAAGATTACATTATTATTTACTTAGGTAAATTCTTACCAAACAGCTTACTATTATTTTGAACGATATGTTTGTACTTATACATAGAGATAAATTTCCTCGAGAGCATACACGTCTCCTAACAATATATACACTGTATGGGAGCACAAAAGGGAAGACAAAAAGAACTTCCAAGCCCACAAAAGAAAAGTGTCCACACACAGTACAACACACTCCCTAGAGTACGCCTAAGAACCAAACTGTACAAAGTCGCCCTCTGTGGGCTCCACCTCTATTTCGAAGCTCGAGGTGATCTCCTGAATCGAGTCCTGCTCCATCTGCCATGTCTCTAATCCTAGGAAATAGTGGGATGGGACATGTCAACGCGTGACCCAGTAAGAAATCTAACAATGCTAGGTAAAGTCCAATCTCAGAACTGCTTTACCTAACTAAGGTCTGACTACTGATGATAATCAAGACAACAAATTTAATGCATAAAGTAAATCAAAGCATCACATGCATGTACTGAAAAGAAAGAATTGCAGAACTGATATGTATAGAGTAAAAGCATACCACAATTTCATGAATATTCACAGATTAAAATGCATTAATTTTAAATTTTTGCATTAAATTAGTGTTTGGTAAACCCGGTTAAAACATAAGACATTAAGGAACTAGACTTCACCCATGGTGGGTGAAAAGGTGGTACCCTGCCAGTGGTACTAGCACTGTAGCATCACATGACCTCTCGTAACTCCCCTGTTTCGGGAGTGAGATGGTGTTTTCTCTACCTCATGGTGCATCACGAGTACACCCATGGGCCTCTCTAACCGTGCACACTCCCCTTGCCGGCTGTCGGGAGTGCGAGTGAGACTCGTATCAATGTCCAGTCCTTAAGCCTACATTTTACACGTGCTTCCCCCCCAAACCCATTGTCTGGAATCTCACCTATATCATGATAGACCGAGAGTTCCAGATTATTGTTTACACTCAGATCCTCAACCTTAGTCCATATATCAATTTATCATGTCTTTTATTTCAGCGGTCTCAATTACGGCATTCGCATTTCCATTTTCCTTTTCACCATTTCATCGATGTCGGGATTAACCACGACCATCGTTTCATAAAAACATTCCAACATTTCCATTTTTAGAATTTTCAGCTACACATTTCTTTCATAATAAACATCAAGATTCTTCATGCTATGAAGCATGCTATTACCACGGCACATAATACATCAAACAACAAGATGGAGCTTCTCATTCATAAACATGAAGCATACGGATTTTAGTATATGAAAATGGAATTGCAAAACATAACATGATTACCATATGAATAATTGCAGAAGTTAACTCATATTATAACACCTTACTTTCAGATTGGCAGAAACCCAACATAAAAGAACTTGTAACTAATACTGAAAGAAAACAGGCGACTGTTTTTGGGAGAAACAGTCGGCT